>CABHPR010154121.1:61167-97416 GCA_902168415.1 Peromyscus melanophrys
TGTAACAAAATACCACAGAAAACAATGTAAGAAAAGGAAGGGTGTATTTTTGGCTCATAGTACCAGAAGGTTCAGCCCATAGCTATTGGACCCCACAGACTTGGGCACAATATCATAGCAGAGGTGGGATTGTGGGGTGGAGGGAAGCTATTTACTTCATATAGTCTGGAAGCAGAAAGAAGAAACATAGGAGGGAACCAGGGCAATACACATTCTCAGGACATGCCCTCAACCATTAAATATTTCCTTCAAAAAAGTGCCACCTATTATAAAAACCTTTCAATCTTGACATCATAACACCAGTGAGTCCATCAAGGGGTTAACTCATTCCTTACATCAGAACTCTCATAAGCCAATTTTTTCTAGAAATAAAATTAGAGATCAGAATCTGGGAAGGTATACATGTATATATAACTGTATACATAAATTTAAACATATAAAAACAGAGAAATTAAGTATAAATCAAAGATAGGAAATTTATAATAGGAGATGTTGATGCAGAAGAATGAAGATTAAATACAACCGTTCAGGGAGGGACCAAGGTCTACTCCTACTCATCGCCCTGAAAATGTTGGCAGCTGTTAGGTACTACCAAACCCTATAACCTAGGTCTAACAGAATGCCAGGTCTGCTGCACAGTGGTATCTCCATCTTGTCATGGAATTTCATCAGAGGAAAACTGTTCAACAGGGCAAACCATGTCTGTTTTCTGCAATGATCTCCATCATGCATGAAAGCCTACCATGGATGGCTGAGGAATGAAGGCAAGGGCCCCTTAGCCTTTTGTGCTTCCATAGTTTCCAGAATGCAACAGTAATTACTACATTTTCTCTGTATGGTGGTCGCAGCAAAATGGTTTTTCCAGCTTTAACCTCATGACATTCTTCAAGATGAAGACACAAAGTCCAGAAGAGTCAAGAGTTCATTTCTGGGTGACCTCAGGATCAGCTCTGACTTCTACAACTCAGATTCTACAGATTGATCAAACTCTTAACTGCTTACTCTCTGAAGATGAGTTTCCCATCAAGAACTTTTTATAGCCCTCATGGAGGCTATTTTCTCATTGGCCCTCCATACCACTATAAACAACATGCCTAGACTCAGTTTGGTCAGATTCCAAGACAGCAGGAAGTTTATTCTGGCAGGAGCCTGTTAGAGCAGGCAAGAAACAGAAAGAGTCTAGAGTGAGGGATACAAGTGAGGAAGGAAACTACCACAGCCATGAAAGCAAATTCTATTAGCACATGTAATCAAGCATGGCCATCTTCTTTCAAAGGGTTGTGTAGGATGCTCTACAATGAATACGTGATTTATACATCCACCATAGTGACATTCTTTCTGATTCTTCAAGTATAAAAACAAAGTATTCAAAAATTTTATGTAAATAATGCTTTTGGCCAGCTCTTGTGCACCTTCTAATGAGTATCCATAGTTGAAACCTTTAAAAGCTGAGTTTGATCTAGAGCCATTGTCCTAAAGTTAATTTTTTTTGAAAGAGACAGGAGATGGAAAAGATAGTTTTTCAAACATTCTATGGATTTCACCTTTAGGTCTATCTGTAAATATTTAACATGTCTATTTTTATCTACACCAACTCTTGTTTATAAAACCAGCCGAGTGAAAGAAAACAAGTAGAAACTGCCACAGAATATATAAGAATCTACTATTGGGCCATTTTCATTGGTCATTTATTATAATTTTCAGTTTAAAAAGCAAGATCCTCTTGAGTCACATGGATGGAGACTCACTCTCAGTTACTGGCATGACCCACGGATGAGGTAAGCAATGAGCTGTGCTTCAGTATTTCTTCTAGTAAACAACTGGATTAATTTGACTTGCTCTCCTTCATGAAAAAGTTGAGGTTGAAAATGAATACCATATTTCCTTTCCTGAAACTTACAGAAAAGTTAAACTTATACCGGTTTTATGTGCACAGATTTTGCCTACAAATTTAGAGAGTTTCAGAAGCAAGAACTGTCAAATGCTGCTAGCTATCTGATAGTTCTCTACATGTTGTTATAAAGGGACTTAGAAGGTAACCTTGGCTGGGCAGAGCAAAAGCAACAAACTGATGTATATATAAGTAAACATTTATCATAGGAAAAACTGGGATAGATTACGGAGAAACCTAGGTACCTTCAGCCTCAGGCACATTCCAATGTATAGCAAGAGTTCAACATTATCATGTCTTACCTCTTTGCTAAAGAACCAAATGTGAAAAAAGCCTGTTTATAGGGATGTGAAGATGGGTCAGCCATAGACGTGCTTGCCCCACAAATGTAAAGACCATGGTTCATTTAGCCAGTACCACATAAGTGCCATGCCTTCTGGTGTACACCTGTAAGCTTTGGGTAGCAGAAGCTGAAATAGGGGATTCCCCAGAGCAAGCTATCCAGGCAGAGTAACAGAATCCATGAGCTTGATTTTCAAGTGTGAGATATTGCCTCAGTGTACAGTGTGTAGAGAAATCCAATAAAACACAAGTGTCAGCCTCTGGCCTCTACAGGCACATGCACGCACATGCACGCACATGCACTCACGGAATTGTATGCTATTCTGTTGGTATTAATGGATTTTTCAGAACCTCTCAACATAGTGACTGACTCTCAGTATGCTGAAAGAGTGGTATTACATATTGAGACTGCTGAATTTATCCCTGATGCTTCAGAATTAACTTCACTATTTATTCAATTACAAGATACCATCAGGAAAAGGAGTCATCCTTTATATATAACTCACATTCGATCTCATACTGGTCTGCCAGGCCCTCTAGCACAAGGTAATGATGAGATTGATAAATTATTGATAGGAAATGTGCTGGAGGCCTCAGAATTTCATAAAAAACATCATGTCAATAGTAAAGGTTTAAAAAAGGATTTTTCCATAACCTGGCAACAAGCCAAAGAAATAGTAAAGAAATGTCCTACTTGTTCCTTCTACAATCAAACGCCATTACCAGCAGGATGTAACCCAAAGGGTACTCAGAGGAATGAAATTTGGCAGATGGACGTGTTTCACTTTGCAGAATTTGCAAAATTGAAATATGTACACCATACAATCGATACTTATTCAGGATTTCAATGGGCAACTGCTTTGAGTTCTGAAAAAGCTGATTCTGTAATCACTCATTTGTTAGAAGTTATGGCCATCATGGGTATACCTGCACAAATCAAAACTGACAACGCTCCATCATATGTCTCTGTTAAAATGAAGCAGTTTTTTGCTTATTACGATATAAAGCATATTACAGGTATACCACATAATCCTACAGGTCAAGCAGTTATAGAAAGATCAAACAGAACTCTAAAGGATATGCTAAATAAACAGAAAGGGGTAACAAAAACCCCCAGAAATAGACTGCATAATGCTCTATTAACTTTGAATTTTCTCAATACCAATGAGAAGGCAGAACAGAACTCTTATTTAAAATCAAACGCACAGGAAGGAGTCCCTTTTCGGAGAGGTCTCTTGGCGGAAGAGGCTAGCTGGCGGAAAGCGGGTAAGACTCTTAGCTCTGACCTCTTTGGCTTTCATCTTTACATTGGCCCTGTGTCTCTTATTTAATAAGGCAGCTGGTTACATCTACACACACGCTCGTGCACCTACACATATGTGAATACACATACACATTTTTACTTACCACATACACACACACACCAAGAGTTCTATTATTTACAACCAAATATGGTTAATTGCTACCACCTCAGAAATAGCAGAATATTTGAAAATGGATCCCTATCTCCTATTTAATCATGTGTGTATTCAGGAAAAGCCCAGGTTTCTAATAATACCTGATATCCTTTGTGTTTCTTACTACTTTTATAGTTTTTTTCATTTTTATTTTATTTTTGATATTATAATGTAATTACATCATTTCTTCCTTCCCTGTCTTCCCCTCAAAGTCTCCCATATGCCTCTCCCTACTCTTTCAAATTCACGTCTTCTTTTTTCATTAATTGTTGTTACATACATACATGCATGTGTATAGCATATATATTCCTAAATATAATCTGCTCAGTCTGAAAAATGTCACCGGTACGCATGTTTTCAGTGTTGTTGACTATTTATAACTCCATTCTCTCTCAACAAGAAAAATGCCTGTGCCCCCCCCCCACCCCCCCGCACTCTTACATAGCCAAGTCCATTGGTAAAGGTGAATTATTGCTGACGTCTTCAATGTAAGGGAAGATTAATCATCTCTGACAACAATATTACTCATTTGAATTTCTTTGTGTCTCAAATGTAGTTGGGAGCAGAATTTGCCAGCAGCGCATGGCTCTGTGGTGGATTTATAACAGTCCTAGAAGTCTAGTTTTTTCCCTTCTCCCCTTCCCCAAACAAAGCAGTGCTCCTTTTTTTCATAAAGCAATGCTCAGGAGTTATTGGTCGTGAAAAGTTGGCACCATAATGGATTTACTTTGTTTTTCTTTTAAGAACTGAATAATTGTCTAAGTAGTTACCAGCTAAGAGAAGTGGAATGGAGCCACCTGAGGCTGGGAGAAGTTGGGTAGCATTGCTAACATGGGAAGGCATCTCCATCTGATCCACTGACTATATTTACTGACCTCTCCTATAGTAGGAGAGTGCAAACACACAGTTTTGAATGGCAAATAATGGTGTCATGAAAGGTCCGTTTAAGAAACTTTTTTTAGGCCGGGTGGTGGTGGCCCACACCTTTAATCCCAGCACTCGGGAGGAAGAGCCAGGCAGATCTCTGTGAGTTCAAGGCCAGCCTGGGCTACCAAGTGAGTTCCAGGAGAGGCGCAAAGCTACACAGAGAAACCCTGTCTTGAAAAACCAAAAAAAAAAAAAAAACAAACCTTTTTTTAAATCTATCATGTATCTTTCTTTTGCATTTTACAATGATAAACTAATACAGGAAAAGGTACCAGTCAGTGTTCACTTATTGCTTGAGCTACATTATCAACTCTTGTGTGTATGTTTGTGTATGTGTATGTATATGTATACAATGTATCTCTGGGGAGATCATGTGTGCATGTGGAGGCCCGAGGACATCTTCATGTATAATTGCTCGGGTCTTTTCTACCTTCTTCTAGAGTCAGGGTCTCTCTGTGACTAGCCATTGTGCCTCATGCATCTACCCATCTCTGGTTGCCTAGCCCTGGGATCACAAGCATGTACCATCATGCCTAGCTGGCTTTTTACATGAGTTCTGGAAAACCCAAAATTTTGGTTGGCATATTTTATAGTATTTGTGAGCATGTCATATACATTATTGCTGTGGCTTCTTAAACATGTGCAACCTGGAATAGGGGTTGTGATATGAAGTAAATAGTTGGGAAGCTTTCAATGAATATTATGAATTCTCTTAACATCACTACTTTGTTTACTTTATCCTTCATCATCATCTTCATATGCTGATGTTGGTTTGTTTTTAAAGTGCTGTGGACAGTTTTAGCTATGAAGCATCAATATCTGGAAAGCCTCGTGTGGTCAAATATCCCCATTATTTGTGACTGCTCCTTGTTTAATATCTGGGAGTAGCACCCTTGTGCAGCTTCTGAGAGAAGCACTCTGTGCACAGTACCTCCAGAACTCTGGCGATCTCTTGATACTCTGTCTATCACTGTGGGGGAGCCCTGCGACAGTGGGGAGGGATGGCCTTTCAAATGACCTGTCACGGTTTGTGTTGCGCTGCCTGGAATGAGGGCAAACAATCTACTTGCATTTTTAAAGATATTATTTTAAATTTATTAATTATAGCAAAATGGCACTGGGGAGAATAAAACCAAGAGAATAATTTAAAAGGAAAAAGTGTTACTACGCTGTATATAGGAAAAGTTAGTGTATAAAGATATAGATGTATAAAATGCATTCAGGCTAAATGTATGACACATATTCAACAAATGTGAACTTCTGTCATCGTAATAATTAAGAATTACAACAGTAGATGCGTACTAACTAGGGCTCTACTTTCCAATTTTCTTCCTATATTCTGTCCATTGTGGAATGACAAGTCCCAAGAGCATATGTGTAGATATTATATACCTCAAAAAGTAGTTCATTTGGGTTGATCTAATATCCTCATGATTATTAGCAATGTCTAGTATTGGGCTGGGCCCCAGGGTATTAACTAATTCATTCACAGTTTTACTCTGTAAGGCAGACTTTTCTGGGAGAAACAAGGTAGGGCATATTTAGCAAGCTCTGGAAGACCAAGGAACGTTTCCATTTCCACTCACTCACAGCATTCTCGAGCAAATAAGCAATCATAGTCTCACAGTTTTCCTGCCTTCTAGACTAAATACACCTCTCCATTTGTCTTTCCTTACATGGAAACAATCCATCTCCTGCTTCAGTTTTCTGAACTCCCCTTGACTATGAGACTTGCTTTGAAGGTCTCTGTGTACAAGATGCAAGTCCCACTCCTTAATTAAGAATGATGAAGGAATCCTTAATGATCTAGGGTGGGTCACTGGAAATAAAGATCATCCGTGGGCATTTTGCTTTCAAAAGCATGTTAACATTTTCACTGGTTCAGATAATTATGCATTTTGGCTAACCATACCAGTATTTACTTAAGGCCAGACTCGAGAGTGGAAATGTTTTAAAAGCCAAAGTAAGTATCTTGGGTCCTAACGAAAGGTAGTGTGAGAGATCATGATTGGTAGGAGACTGCTTTTCTTTACTTTGGTAGATTGGAGCAAACACTATCAAAAGTGGTGTAAATAATTCCTTTTACAGAAATCAACAAAGAAAAGCTAAAAGTGAAAAAGAAAGTACTTTTTCTTCATTAAACTTTATTATGCAAATCATTTGACCATTTGAAGACCTAAAAAAAAATTCTCATTAACATCTCATAATATATACCTCCCAAACCCAAATAGACTTATTACACAATATGATTCTTTCTACAGCAACCTATGTCCTCAGTACCATAACCCCTCCTTTCTTCTGTTCATTGGTGCCAAGTGTCTGAAAGTAGACTGTGTGACGTTCTAGGGGATGTAGTTCAGGACCACCCTGCCCTTGGTGCATAACCAATCCTGGGTACAATGTAATGAGCAATGACGAAGGAGACAGGATTCCTTCCTTCCAGTCTATGACAAGAGACACTTTGGACAGTACATAAGACTTTAGATATTTAATTTGCTTCTTGTGAGGTGAACCAAAGTGGGCAGAGGTCTTTCCTACCCCCTTACATATTGCCTCAATTCACTGAATGCTGAAGAAGTATTTTCAGATTCATTTATTTTGTAGATTTCTTGAACCCAGTCCATGTTCTTTTTGCAATATTTCTTTAGGACAGTTCAGACAGAGAAAGGAAAGAAAAAGGAAAAAAAAATCCACATTTGGGTGACTAACAGAGCACACACTGGATCCTTTGATAGGTAGAGAGTAGAGCTTGTTCAGAGCCAAGTTGCCTACAATTTTGAAAAGTAAAAGAGAAACATGAAGGTATTTCCGTGGAACTGTTGGTTTATAATTAATTTAGGACCATTAACCTTATATGGGAAAACAACAAAATTACCCCCACAGCATCCCGATTCTCCCCTGGAAGCACTTCCAAGATAAATGTTACTCCTTGATACTGTACCATGAAATACATTTCTAAGAAACCCTTGGCGCCTCGGCCTTGAATTGCCAACACCGTCTGCTGAAGTGAGTCTTCAATGAAACCACACAGGTACAGCTGCAGGAAAAACAGTGATGGCCCCAGAGAGTGTTTTCCAGCCAGTCAGTGGAATATGTTCACATTTTTCGCATAAGCCAAGAGATGTTTGGCATAGCGTCCACAGTGTATGGATTTCTTTCTTCCAGTGTTTCAGAGACACTTTCCTAACAATAGGGCCTTGTGACCTCTGTCTACTTTTGTCACCCCCTGCCCTCTACTGGTCCCTCCTTATATTCAGTCTAGTACCCTTTACAACTCAGAAATAGTGCGTTTCTGATAAACAAGCTACAGAAATATGCACATTTCAAGATGGGTCCCTGAACATCTGTCTTGTTCCCACTTGCCATTAGCATTTAAAGAAAATATTTAAGAATGCTGATTCTATTAGGATTGACTTTTTAAGGGAATAGGAGTTCAGTGAAGAGCTGGTTTATAATGTCTGGAATTACACAGAAAAAGGTGTAAAGTATGTAGATGAAGAACACAGATGTTGCATAACAAGAAAGAATTGTTCATAAGGGAAGAATTTTGAACTATTCCCACATCTAATCTACATGGCTATCTGAGCTATATCATTTCAGGCCATTTCTCTTGTTATGAGATCTATAAATATGTCTTGCCAATTTTGCATGCTGGGTAAGTTACCCCATGCTTCAGTGGGACCTCATTTCCTCCATTGTCTTCTCTCTTCTCCTCTTTAACCCATCTCTCTCATTCTTGGTGTTAATTCCAATCAGTATTTGAATTTGCTTCAATATGACCATCTTTAAGAGAATCCTCCAGGCCTCACATCTATGTTCCATGATTATTCTTCTTATCTGATCCCTTTGGCACCAATAGGCAAGAGTTCTCAATGTAGACAGAAAAAAATATCAGAAAGTACCACCCCTAGATGAAGAGGTACAGGAAACCCATGGCTGCTGAGAGAGGGGGGATACTTTTCCTCTAAGAGCAAGCACATACATAGACTACCCAATCCCAAGTGATCAAACCTGGACTCATCTATATATAAACAGTATTAAAAGGACACAGTATTTTTTGTGTTTATATACAATAATAATTAGTCAAGAAGATATGAATTTTGGAGAGGAGACATGGGAGGAGTTGAAGGGTGGTGGGAATGATATAGGTGCAATGCTCATGTATAAAAGTCTCAAAAATTAAATTAACAAAGTTCACGTCATAGAATTTTCTCATACTAATGTTAGCATCTTCTGACAGCTGATGCTGAAGTCTGCCTCATTGGAAACCACCCTTTAACATCCAATGAGAGAGCAGGTCAGCTCTAGTCTCTTGGAACTCTGCTTTCCAAAATATTTCAACACTAAAGTCAATCTTGTTGGATTTCCCATTTCTGTTTCTGTCTGCCTGCCTGCCTGCCTGTCTGTCTGACTCTGTCTCTCTCCCTTCTTCTACCTTCCCTTTGTGTGTGACAGACACACACACACACACACACACACACACACACACACACACACTTCTCCAAATCTCTCAGCAGAGTCAAAACATCATATGAACTACAACTTGCCCACTTATCTTTTTTTTTTTTTGAGTTTGAAATTTCATATCTAATTTATTTTTTTTTTATTTTTTTATTTTAATATACAATTCAACTTTACCTATCAGCCATAGATTCCCCCCGTTCTCCCTCCTCCCGTCCCGCCCGCCTCCCCCCCACCCACATCCCCCCGTTCCCCCACCACCCATTTCCATCTCCTCCAGGGCAAAGATTCCACCGAGGGTTGAGATCAACCTGGTGGACTCAGCCCAGGCAGGTATAGTCCCCTCCTCCCAGGCTGGGCCAAGGGTCTCTACTAAGCCTCAGGTTTCAAACAGCCAATTCATGCACTGAGCACAGGACCCGGTCCAACTGCCTGGATGCCTCCTAAACAGATCAAGCCAATCAACTGTCTCACCCATTCCGAGGGTCTGATCCAGTTGGGGGCCCCTCAGCCATTGGTTCACAGTTCATGTGTTTCCATCCACTTATCTTAGCTTCCTCTTCTCCATTCTTTTCAGAGTTCCAAGTTCCCAAGTGTGGGCATTACAAGATATCACTTCTGACTTGCTCTTCCTTGACGTGTCCATTTTGTTTCAGATCATCAGTTTCTCATTCTCTCTGCTCAGGGCACTTTAGTCCTTCAGATTTTCTTGTTTGCTTCTCTTCATTGAGGTCATGGGAACCTCCTTAGTAAAGCTCTTCCTGACCAGCTTAGTCAGTCTGTTCTTCGTCTTGTTACCTACCATGCCTTCACTCTTCTTTAACACTGTTATTAGTAGAATTATCTCATTCATGAGTACCAATTCCTTCTAGCCCAACTGAAGTGCGAGCTACTGGAATGATCCATAATTTTCTCTATTGCATCCCTAAACTTGGTGGGAAATTGCCATTCTAGTTAAAAATAAACTAAATTTGTTCCCCTTCACCAGTTTCACCTCAATGAAGATATAAATTGTGAACAATCTTAGCAAATGATAGCAAACCTTAAAGTCTGATATCTTCTGATTATAGACTAATGGCCAATAAGAAAACCACCATTGCATCCACAGAGCAATACAGGCTATATCCACCTCATGTAGTAGTCTGTACCAGGAGGTCACACACTGAACAGTCTGGTTAAGAAACTACCAAACTTGGGTACCAGGGTTTCCTTCATTTTTATGGCTACTGCTGATAGTGCCTACGCATAGAGGACTACAGTACTCCTGGGATCTTTGGCAAGCAACTGGGTCATATGAAAGACCCTTCTGTGCCGCCTTTCCTGAGTGTCAATCTTTAATTTAGAAGAAAAGAAAATTACAGCTCTTTTATTTGGCTGTATTAAAATTTATGGAGCAGAGTGGTTTCCAGGCTGCTGCTCCTGCCGGGCACTGCTCTGATGATGTATGCTTGTGACATGTCACCAGTGTAGCCGGGCTCTGATGATCCATTGCAGCAACAAGTCATTTGTCATACATCACTGCCTGGACAGCTGCCCCAATCTGAGCCTGTCCTGCACACTCCTGCAGGGAGCCCTGACTCAAAACAAGCTCCATGTTCTTGCACTCCCACAGGCTTCACTGTACCAGTGTGTTTCTTACTGTTTGTAGGAGAAATGAAAAATAATGGTTAGTAGCAAATTCTGGTGGAGTATCTTCAGACTTTCAGTGCTCTGAGGCCCGCCAATGATGATGATGGTTGGAAAGTGCATGCATGGTTTCAGAATATATCAGGACTGTAAGAAGTCACCCTTACCCAGACATTCTTCTGAAGGTTTTGCATGTTTTAACTATTAAATCCACCATGAGTCCTGTAAGGGGAATGATATTCTCCCTTATTTTTAAAATGAGGGAAATGTGGCACAGAAAGGCTTATTTCTCATTTTCACTCAGATAAGTCAGATGAAGCAGGGCCTAAGCCAAGGAAGCTGAGATTGGAAGCCTTCCCTCTCAGTGTCTTACATAATCTCTGTTGGTTCTTGTCATGGGTAGAGGCATCAAGTGACATGTTGGCTCCCAAGACCAACTAAATATTCAGATATGGTCCATACATCCTATTCAATGATCATAATGTATATTATTGATTACTACTATTAGTGATAACTCAAATTCTCTGGTGCATATCAAGGACATTATTAGTGTTTTTGATGTTCTAGCCTCAACAGGGCATTGCTCTCTTTCCTTTTGTTTCAAATAAATGCATGGAAAGATGATTAAAAATTTGTTCTCACTTGAAAAGAGGATAGCGAGCGAAGACCCAATAATAGGACAGCTACAAACTGAAAATTCAAAAGGTGACCAAGTCATTTTTACAGAAAAGATGAAATGTCACTTAACGCACTTAAAAGAAATCTATATAAATGCTACTGTGTCAGAATAGAGACCCTTTCGTTCCAATAAAAAAAGCAAGGCTGTGTGGTTCTCTGTGTGTACTGGAGGTTATCTTTTTATAATTTTTTTTTAGAATTAAAAGAATAACAGAACAAATATTCCTATACCAAGAAGGAAAGAATATGGAAGAGGTGGAGGGAGAGAAAGAGAGAGGAAGAGAGAAGGAGGAAGAGAAGGAGAGGAAGAGGAAGAGAGGAAGAGGAAGAGAGGAAGAGGAGGAGGGGAAGAGGAGGAGAGGGGAGGAGTGGCAATGAAAAAAACGTAGAAAAAAATTCACTAATTATTAGAGTGTATAAGCCATCTCACATTCTATAAAAGAGATGATGGGATTCTGAGTGTCTCTAACGAATGTTTCTTACAGCACACAAGCTGAATTGGGAGTAATGGAACAAAGACTTCCCCTGCACCATTGGTAATTTCACTACTTTAAGTAACTGTAATATTTTAGTTTCCAATTTATATAAGATATGTATGATTAGAAGTGGAGACAAGGTTCAATAGTTAAGGACACTTGCGGCTCACAGCTGCCTGTAACTCTAGCTCCAGAGGATCCAAGCACTTTCCCGGCCTCCATAGACATCTGCTTGTACATTGTATGTACTCACAGACACACACACACAAAAAAATGAAATAAAAAAATAAAAAATAAATTTTTAAAATAAATGTGTAAATAAAAGATTTGTATGCCCTTCTTCCTTAGACATAAAGTCAGTACAATCTTTCAATATCACCCCATGATTGCGTTAATTAAAATATTTTTCATAAGAAATATATTTAATTTGAAGTTATTAACACTAAACACAAAGATACTTAAGGAAAAGAATGACTGAATTAGGGAATAACTTAGCATATTCATTTGATAAATAATGGGCTATTCTTTATTCATATGGTTACTATTCTAAACTCATAATTTAAAAGACTCAACGAAAAATATTATACCAAAATTTTCATTACAAACTACTAAATACTTATTTTTAAATTATTATGAAAAGAAAATGTAACAACTTTTTTAAACTACCTGAATGTTTTACCAACACTAAGAAGAGTAGAGAGGGCCTTCTGTTCTCATATTCATTCAGTGGATTAAAATATTGAAAATTCATACCCATTTTTTTCAATAATTACTGCATTCAAATGGTTTCTATACCAGACTAGCATATGGATTTTTCCTGCTAAGTCAAGAATGTTTAAGAGTTTTACAGTGAATACTACTGAATATTTCCAAAATTTAATTCTGCCCACTATTCCCAAATTATAGTTTACAAAGTTTTAGCCAACTGTCTTAAATCATTTTCTGTTTTTATTGGGTTACTGTTAAACCCATGGTTTGCTTTTGTTAATATGGTTAATATATGTTTCTAAGCACTTTCTATCCGTAGTTTAATTACTCAGATCCTACTCAAACATTAGGATGAAATACAGATTTTAACTCTTCCACAGGAGCCTTCCAAACACCACTTAGATTGCTTCAAACAATTAGGCACTCCTCCACAAGGGTTTCTGAGGCTAGTTGCAGATAAGATAAACTGAAGGAAAAAGATTTGCCCTCAAACCGGGCTTCACTTTCCAATGTGTGGTCCAGATAGGAGAGAGGCCCCTGAGCAGAACAGGGTGTCCCCACCTGCCTTCGCTTCTTCTTCCTCAGTAAGGGTGTCCACCATCGCTGCCACTGCCACCATCATTCACTGATAGCCGATTCCAAGTGCTTCAGTCCCCCAATGTGGACTCAATGCCAGCAGCAATCCTGTAAGCCTTCCTGCTTTTAAAACTGATTGGTGCTGACAAGCCATCCAGCTTAATGGCCTGAGTAGCTACTGATGATTTTGCCTCTTCAGAGATAGTAAGTAGCAATTGTTGGGTTATTTCAGCCCCTATGGTGAAATCTAACCTAGCATATCTCCTTTAAATATATGTATGTATGTATTTAAATATATATTCCTTTAAATAATATATGATATATATGTGTGCATATATGTCTTAGTATATAAATACATGTGTGTATACATATATATAACATATTGTGTATATGTGTATACATACACACATGTATATATATATATATATATACACACACACACACATTCTATAGTTTCTGTTTCACTTGCTTAATACACATACTAAACATTGTCAACTCTCTTGAGTTCTCAGCACAAATAAAAAACTTTTGAAAAGTACCTTAGGAGGTTGGAGAATACAGGTAGTACCTAACAGTGACAGCCATTATGAAGCAATGTTGATTGAGGAGTCAAAGAAAAAAGTTGCTGATTTAAATAACTTTGAAAATAGGTTGAACCTATAGGCCTTGGGCAAGGTAACAGAAAGCCTTGAAACTAGCTGGATATGTCAGACTACATCACAAAGTGGAAAGGAAAGGTCATGAGTGTAAACTAAACTAAACTAAATTATTTACTAAACAAATTCCAGAGGATACCATATGTCAGATGTCAAAGATGGAGCTTTGTTCTTGAGATCATGGGCTGTGACTATCCACCCTTTGTGGGGGTTTGTTGTTGTTGTTGTTGTTTATTTGTTTGTTTTTGTTTTCTTTTTTTCTTTTTTTATTTCTGTAGGTTACAATAGAGACAGAGAGGAAAGAAAGGACTTCACCATAGAAAAATTGGATAACATAGACTACCTCTGGTGGTTAAAGCTAACATCAACAATGATAAGCAATGCTTTCAGAAACTGCTGTTAATATGGTGAGATGAGTTAGCCAAGGAGGCCAGAAACTAACTGAAGAATCCATAGATCTGTTCACGTAACTGACACAGTGGCATTGAATATGTGACCAGCAACATTCCCCAGAAGGTTTAGGGCTTGTTGGAAGGTCTTTCTATGGTTTTCTTTCTTTCCAAAAGCTTGGGACAATTTTAGTCTAATAACAGTAATATAATAATAATAATAATAATAATAATAATAATAATAATAAATGAAAAGCAAACAAAAATTCAGACAGATTCGAATTGAAGGGCACTCTATGAAACACTGACCTGTAATAGTCAAAGCTATGTAGGCCATCGAAAACATGTCCGAGAAACTGCTATAGCCAAGAGGAACCTGGTGACACCTAAATCCAGGGTAGCAATACCGGGTGGACACCTGGGAAGTGGACTGCTATCCCCTACAAAAGTTGGCTGGTAACTTAAATGTACGTCATTGGGTGGGGATAATTCCTTTCACAGTACCAGCCGCTGGTTTCTATTTAGTTCTTGCTCTGCCACTGTGTGGTTGGAAGGTGACAGTTTCACACCCTGATCTTCTCAGACAGGATTTTCTGAGCTGAGGAAAAGCCTACTCTTAATGTCTTGACTGCTGAGGCCTCCAAAGGCTAGACATTCCTCCAAGCCCTTCCCAGAGGACAGGTCTTTAATTGCAGACTGAGCACCAAGGCCAGCAATCAATAAGATAGTTCTCCCTCTGCCTTTGACAGAGGAAACTCCAGGCTGACACCAGCCAGTCTGGAATCAGCTGTTTCTCTGCCTTTGATCTCCTCAGTACTGGCTGTCTAAACTCCCTGGGCGTCTGCTTAGACTGAGATACAGGCCACGTCATGCTGATAACCCCTCCAAGGCCCATTGTGGCCATTGTATGTGAGGAGGGGATCACCCGTCAAAGTGACTGGTTACAACCCCTTCTGGACTGCGGGAGGCCTTTTTGATTTGGGGCAGATGATAATGAGAGTCTAATTGAGTGATTAACTACCCTGGCTCACTTAGAGGTTTTAATGACACCTCCACATTGAGGTCTGCATTTCCCAGCAGGCCTCCAGTTTGTAACTGTATGACCATGATATTTGCAATTATAAGCCTTTCCTTTAACCAGCAGGGATTTAACAAATGGACTTGGTTAATCACTGCTAGATGGTCCTCAGATCTGACCTGATGGAAACACATGTATACATATAAGAGCATGATGGGTTTCTTAACTCAGGCCACTCCACATCTAGCATAAGATATTAGTTAGAAAAGGCATTTCCGATGAAGTGAGAATTATTTGCCGCGTATGATGAAGATTGAGAAGTTCGATTGCAGAGAGATGTGTTAGGATAGGAACTGCATTTTAAGGGTCACCATGCATGGAATCCCTGTAAGCAATGAAAGTCTGCCTAGATATACTGTCTTTAATTAACTAGGTCTGAAGGGCCTATTAATGCAATGTTAAAAGGAACCAGTCACAGCGGGTTCTCACAGTGGGAAAGGGATCCAGGGCTTTCAATTTACAAGGTCTTATTACAAAAGTGCCCTGCTGTTCTGGTCCTGTGCTTTCTGCCTGGGAGCAATTTAATGATCTGCTTTGGAGCAGAGAAATGGTCAGAGAGAAAATGTTCGGGGTTATGTGGTAGCCATGAAATACCCAGCAGAATTTACATTGGTCACCAGACACTTTCTTTTCATATCAAAGTGCAGCGAGGACAATAACATCAATAGGTTTGATTCAAAAAACCCTAATTGAACAAAGTGGTAATCCCTCTGTGAACGCTGGTTGATCATATTAGGAGGACACTGAGCAGGGCACTGACGCAACAGACCCCAACATTGAGGCCAATGAAACTGAGAAAGGAGAAAAGGATGAGAATTAGAAAAGAAGAAGGAAAAAAAAAACCTTTAAGGATAAGAATGAAGTTTTTTGGTTTAAAGCCCCTTAATGATTTATTTTCGTTTCCTGAACATCATTCGAGAAATATTTATAATTATCTGTCGTGTCCTAGGCCTGTTCCTTTAGTATGTATACTGGGGGAACAGCTGTCTGCAGCAGACCATTGTGGGAAAGTAATGAATTTATACATTAAAGAAAAACACATATTCTTTTAAGAAAATGTTAATATATGGCTACAAAGTAACATGTATTATGATGTTAAGTGCATTATACTTTAAATGTCTTTTCCCTCCAGATGAATGACGTGTGAGGATAAAAACCAAAACAAAACCAAAACAAAACCAAAAAGAACTAATCTCTGAATAAGCACAGGTGAGAATATTTACTCAAAGATTCCTAATCTAGTTAACTCAGGCCTTGTTAATAATCATAGCCAAAAATAAATAAGTAATACTGTAATAGTAATGCAGTATGCAATCCAAAAAACAATGCACCAGTAATTTGGACACAGCATTAGGGAACCATGAAAGGTAATTTTTGTAATTCTTCTCTAATGGAGATAAAGCAGCATGGGAGATTTTGATGGTATGTGTTAAGTTTAGGGTATCATTACAGAGCGGCAAGTTATGAACCTGCTTTAAGCTTTGGGCTCTGTTGGAGTTTCTGTGTTTGCTTTTTAAATATAGATTCTAGACAGTGCAAAGATTTCCTTCTATGGATTTAAAATGCATTGACTTCCAAACGATTTATCATAAATAGGTAGACTAAGAGTGGCAGAATGCGACATTCCCAGCCGCCAAACCCACGCTCCTGCAGGATATTGACATATCTTAGAACAACATTGTAGAATAACAGGAAGGTAGGTAGACCAAATGACTGTTTACACATTGGAATCCAAGGAAATACTGTGAGACACTGACACCCCGTCCTTATCTGCTCTGCACTTTCATCACTGGAATCATTCTTTCTTCCAGGAAAAGTGAAAACAGCACAGGCTAAACAACTTCGAGATTGCCACAATCAGCCTTTCTTCCTTCAAGCCAGCGGTGTTCTGGGTGAGGTTCTATAGTAAAAGAATGAGACCAATGATCCCTGAGCATTCTTCTAATAAAGCTTTTCTCTGGACTAACAGCTCCAGGCTTCTTAAAATTTTCCTCCACATTTCACTCAAGAACCCACTGCCTACCAAGAAGTTGGACACTATTCCCGCTTCAGTGTGATGTTGTAGTGAGAAGTCAAACATGCTGGGTTCATCGAGCTGGATATTGTCAGATCTTTATTTGAAGTAAGTGGAAAATAGCATTCATTCTATAAAGAAGAGACATGGGAAATAGCATTGCTTTTCTGAAAATAGTTACTACAACCTTCTTGCTGGCCAAACAACAGGTATTTTTAGCACATAACTGAATAGATAAAAAACACTTCTAAACATATACATACACACGAGTCTTTTATTGGGACAATTAAAAAATATTTAATCTATGTTGGGTTAGGCACAAAAGGTCAAAATTATTGACTCTGTAATTCTTATGGATACTGGGTTTTAAAAAGGAGCCATGCAGGAACATTGGTTTTTATGGTTAGTAGGTTCTGAAACAAACAAGCAAAACATAAATTGTGACAATAATATGTTGCAAATCACTATGGAGTTGCAGAAAAAAATCTACTAAAGCTATCTAAAGATTCCATTTCCATTTTATAAAAGCTAGTGTTTATCCCAGATTTGATTGTATTTGCCATTTGATCGTGCTAATGACATATCTTACTTAAAAATGGCCTCAAAAGGCAATCTCCCTGTTATAAATATCTCATCTGTGGTTATACTTCCATATAATAAGATTTGACATTTTTGTAGGAATCCCTAAAGTAATGAATTACAGTGAAAATGAAGTCGTAGAATCAATAAAAATTGTATTGTAACTCATAAAACATACCTTTGAAGAAACAATATATTTTAAGTGTTTTATACATAAAAGTTTTATACTTTAATGGTGTGCTATTTTACATATATTGTTTAATTGCTTTATTTATTCACATATTAAAAATGCACCAAGGTTGAGGCATTTCTCATCAATCCATGAAAGACAAAATTTGTCATGCTTCTCAATGAAAAGAAGCACTTATTTGGGGCTATAGTGGTGGCTTAATACTTAAGACCACTTGCTGTTCCTGCAGAGCACCCAAGATCAATTGCAAGTAGCTCAAAACTTCCTGTAACTCCAGATCCAGGTGATCTGATAACTTCTGTCCTCTTTAGGCACTGAATTCATGTGCACAAAACCACAATCAGGTATAATTTAAATTATACCCATAATTTAAGTAAATAAATGAACCAATAAATAAATAAATAAATTTTATAAGTACTCATTTGATCTGATATACAACCTTGGTCTCACATTTAGTTTAAGCATATTATATCATATTAGCCAAATAATAACAGCAAATGAATAAAACATTTTTTTCTTTTAAAAGCACAAATGAGAAGGCCTTATAAGGAACACACACAGAAACATGCATAGACACACAAACACACAGATACAAACACACAGCAGATGATTCACACGATGCAACCACATACTAACATAACCTGTGAATATTCTGTGATGGCAATGTACACAGAAATCGCATTTAAAAGCAAATATGTAGGACCAGTGAAACGGCTTAGCAGGTAAAAACATTTACCTCCAAGCCTGATGACCTAAGTTGGACCCCTGGGACCCACATGGCAGAAAGAGAGGACCTTCTTTTGCAAATAGCAGTCCCCACAGATACATGCACATAAACATACACACATTTTTTAAAATACATTTTTAAGGAAATTAACATGTAAAGTCCCCTTTCTTCTATATGAAAGGAGATGGAATGTGGTGATTCATTTAAAAACTAAACCAGCTTTTACTTGTTTTTGTACCTATAAAATCTCAAATTGTTGCAGTTTTATCCAGTAACAGTCCAGAAAGATCCTTGATCTTCAATTTTACAAATGATGAAATAGGACCTTGGGAGGCTGTGTCTTGGCCACTATCGTCTTAAGTGAAGGCTTAGCCCACATTAGCATCCAAGTTCCTTCCGTATACCACCCGATCTTTCTGTTCTCTATAGACATACTTTAACTCAAATATGAGTGTGAAAAGTGTGGAAAAATAATACTGCTCCTTTGCAAGAAAGAAGCACCAGTTCACTAGCAAGGTTATTATTGATTGGATCGGAATTTGGCACAACGTGGGTTGTTTTATTTTGCTGGGAGCATTCCTCTGTAACCCGACGATTCATTAATTTGAAGTGCTGGCCTTTTGCCTCTTTCCAAGGCCATTTTAGATGCAAATTGTACTCTAGACATCATTTTTAAGTGACAGGGAAATCTCTGGAGATAACAAGAATCAGTCTGTTAAATTTATGGATCATTTTCCTTCTGTAATCCTTCTTGATGGATAACTCGGTTTCCAGCCAGGGTTTGAATTTTAGACTTGATAAAACATCAGATCAAACTTCTGGGTACTAAATCAATATAAACGATGGCTTAATCAGCCTTCCTACTCCCTTCCACTACCTTCCCACAGAATTCCACCAGACTTCTGTGGAACTGGGTCAGCAAGAGACAGACCCCCCTGACAGGCCATTTGTAGACATGGCAGGCACAGGAAAGACTGGTGTGGTGTCACGTGATTTCATCTCCATCTTAAGATTCTTCCTGTTCCAAGAAGCAGATCTAAATGGCTCGAATTACGTATGACTTAATTTTGAGAAGGAGTTGAGAATGAGCTGTGAAGGAAATGGAGATGTGAGGGGTACATATATATTCATGCTCACATGTATGCTGGCATATGTGTGTGCAGTGCACACACACATATTTATGTGAATGCATGTGGAGGCCCAAATTGGCATCCTAGTGTTTCCTTCAATGAGTCTCCAGCTGTGTATTGAGATAGGAGCTCTAATCTCCACAGCCAGTTGGCTCGGGCATTCCCTGTCTCCCCCTCCAGGGCTAGGATTAGGTGAGCTACTGAAATTGCACACCTTTACACGGGATCTGGAATTGTGAACAAGCCCTCGTGTTTGCAAACCAAGCTTTTCTCGTGTAGGCCATCTCTTCAGTCCCAAAGAGATCTCCACTGCCTTTGAATGATTATTCTTTTGCCATGCTTTGCCTTATTACATTTTCTATTGCATATAAATATTAAATTCGTCCCAGTGAAGAAGACATGTAGCCAGGGTCATCCATAGTTGAAAAGCAAGTATCTTGTCTACCCAGGTTCATGCAGAAAGGCTGATGTTGCTTTTGCTTTTGTGCTTTGGCATGTGAGTAAATTGATCATTATAGCTCCACAATCACATTGGAAGCCAGATGAAGAAAACCATCAGAGTTAAGAAATGGAAACGATAAAACTGCCTATTGACAAAAAGAAAAGGTGTGCTTCTCCAGTCTGCATCTTAAAAGAAGACATCACAGAGTATCTGATTTAAAACGAATCCACCATGGGCAAGAGAACACCTTTTCCCTCGGGATCAGTGTTTTATTGCATCCTCTATTTGGTGTTTTATTTTAATTGTTCTGAAGCCACCTATTTAAAGTGTGTCCCAATGAGCAGCAGCAGAATCAACTTTGGGAAGCTTTGAAAGACACAGAATCTCAGGTCTGGTTCTGGACCTACTGAATAGCTTCAAGTTGTGTTGAAAAATTGCGACTGATGTTGGCATGCCTTAAAGCTTGTGAGGCATGGCATGGTTAATAAAACAGCAACAACAACACAAACAAGATCTACCAGCTTGGTGTGAAATGTAATCCCAGCACTTGAGAGGCAGGGACAGGATAACAAACATTTCATGATACGTATTAAGATCAGATATGTACTGTTTGAGTCCAAACTGGACTATATGAAAGTCATCTCTAAAACCAAACAAAACCAAGCAACCAACTAAATACATACACAAATGAAATCAAACCAAACCAAAACAACAAAAAGGAATTAGGTCAGTATAAAGCATGTGCATACAAGTAAAATTTCACAGACTGAGCAGAATATGTGTGTGTGTGTGTGTGTGTGTGTGTGTGTATTCTTTTTCTTAAATGTATTATTTTATATATATACAAAATTAATATGTATTTAAGAACATTATATTCGTGTAATATATATAATATTCTCTAATCTGTATTAAAGCAAAAGAGGTCATAAATTTGAGAGAAAGCATGAAAGGGAGTGTGTTATAGGGATTTGGGGTGGATAGTGGAAAAGAGAAAATGATGAAGTCAGATTTTAATTTCAAAAAAATGTTTTCACATTTACTCAATAGGGTCTCATGATTTTTGGACTTTTGTTTCAGGCAGGCCAAGGTTAAGTTATGGTCAAATGGAAAAGAAAGATACTCTATTAGAATATCAAATTTTCAAATCAGTTCTCAAATTATAGTATGTGTGTCTGTGTGTATCAGTAATGTTATTAGTGATATAGATGGATTGAGTCTCTCTCTCCCTCCCTCCCTCCCTCTGTGTGTGTGTATGTGTGTGTATGAGTGTATATATATATATATATATAGATAGATATAGATATAGATATAGATATAGATATAGATATAGATATAGATATAGATATAGATATAGATATAGATATGTGTGTGTGTGTGTGTGTGTGTGTGTGTGTGTGTGTGTGTGTGTGTGTCTTCCCTACAATCATGGGGAAACCTCACATCTCAATAAATAAATCTCCAGTGTCTTTTGCCTGAAAACAAAAACATTTTCTCCGACTAGTTTAAGAATCTCCAAGGTAGTCAGAAATGTAGAGTCTGTACCCTCAGGTACGGTACAAATCAGAGATGTCATTAGAGGATGGTTAATAAAGGGACCACATGCCATCCTCATCTGGACCACAGTACAACTTCCTCAGAACTGCATCAGTGACAAAACACTTAGTGGGATGGAATCTGTCACAGAAAAAAAGAACAGTCTTCCCCAAACAGAATTTTAACATTTTAGTTTAGGTTACATTAAATCCTGCCTAAATGGAAGGCTTTACGAAAACAAGTTTTATTTTTCATCCTTTTTAGGGAATGTATTCATGTAGCTACAAAGAACTTTGTGGCCAAGTGGGAGTTTGCTTAGCAAACCAAAAGCTTGCTCTAAAACCCAAGTTCCTTTTTTTAGGGTATTTTAAATAAATTACTGAATAAACAAATATTTACTCTGAGCCAATTGCCACTGTAGAAAAGAGAAATGATAGGTTTTTCTATAATAATTTTTAGATTTTTGTGTATACACTGTTTTATTTCAAACCCAGGGAAAATACCTGTGATTATAGATACAAACTGGTTCCCCTGAAGTTTGAAAAATATTTTCTATCAAATTATCTCCCATACCTAAATTTAGAGAGCCAATGATCTAATTTTTTTCCTTTGATGGTAAAAGAGGCAATATTAATATAAGGGAATATAAATTAGTCAGACTCAGAATGAAATCAGATTTCTGAAGAGTTGTAAAAAATAAAGATGAGGTTCTGGAGAGATACCTCAATGGTTAAGAGCACTGGCTTCTCATCCAGAAGACCCAGGTTCAATTTCCAGCATTCACATTGTGGCTCACAACCATCTCTAACTCCAGTTCCAGAGGATCCAACAGGATCATCCATATCCACCAGGCATCCAAGTGGTACACAGACATACTTACAAGAAAAGCACTCACCATATAATTAAGTTTAATTTAAAAAGTAATGCTGAGAATGTTGTAATGAAAATGTAGTAGTTTTACCAATATCATATCTTTCAGGGTAAAGATAAAGACAGTATCCTTTGGGGAAATAAAATAATCTTATTGCTGCTATAGATGACTGAATTTTAAAAACCTGAAGTAAGCAACTTGTCTTTAAGTTTCAGATATTTGGGTATTTGCATGGTCTTTTTCTTTGTGAGTTTTTCCCTTATAGTCATGGTCAGGTGAAAGAATAAAGAGTGAGATATTCACATATGTCATGTTGTGGAAATTTAAATTATCTTTGATTATATCACATGGACACACATTGAAACTATGCAACTGTTCAAGCAGTTTTTATTATGTGCTCAAGTAAACTGGAAGAAATTAATAAAATGCATGCATATTTGTGAATATATAATCATTTGATCAATTTTCTATGGTGTTATTTTAAAAATATTTTTACATAAAGTTATCTGAGCAGTAGCATTCATTTCAAAACATTCCAAAATATGTCAAAAATATGGAAAGTAATATTTTCTGTAGGTTCAAATACAGGGGTATAAAAATGAAACAGAAGAAATTATTGACATACACACAGAGAAAGTGGAAGAGAGAGAGAGAGAGAGAGAGAGAGAGAGAGAGAGAGAGAGAGAGACTGGTTTTAGTGGGATGAATAACCATAGATAGAGTCTGTGTGTCTTTGGAGGACCAGAGGCTTGTATTTCAGTGTGCACAGAACTTCGTAGTAGAAGAAACTGCAGGTTCACAGAAAGACCCTGAGAAGCCAAGTCTCTCTAGCTTTGACCTTCTCTCATCCTCTTTTCTCCACTCCACACAGTGTTTCTCTTCTGAAATAAGGCACTGACATCAGAGTTCCTTTTATTCAAAGCAAGTCATAGGGATGAGAACCCCTCTCCTCCAAAGCAAGTCACAAAACCGGAGAGGTCACCTCTCCTTTGAAAACCAGAGATACTCAGTTTTATACCTGAGGGGAGGGAGTCGTATGAGGAGAGACCAAGAATGATGTAAGCCATCAGGTTTTGTTGGGATTGCTCTTCAGTCTTGTAACAATAAAATCAAACCATGTTACATTTCTATATAGCTGTCCATTCTTCCTCACACCTGAACAGAAAAAACAAACGAAGAAAGAAAAACAATGTTCCCAGGGACTGTGGGTCTCCATTTCTGAAAGTTCCCTGATTACATAAACTTGGATTAGACAAATCTGTTAAGCTTTCTTTTGTTAACCTGTCTTTTGCTTGGTGCTAATGAATGAGGGGATGACTACCCTTTTCCTTGGCTATTCATGGAAGGGTTTATTTTGGCCCCTGCTCATTAAACTTCTTTTTACTCTTATAAGAAAATGAAATTTGTATCTAAATTTATAGCCAATGGTGTTGATAGGATTAATTTTTTGCTGATAATTCCTAATAAGAAAATAAATTGTATTTGAAAATTGTCCAAAATCTTCTTGCATACAAAAAGTATGGAGGGTATGATAAGAATAAACAGAAAAAAATATTTATATAAAAAAGTATTGGAGACAAGGATTAATGACCTTGGAAAAGTCAAGAACACCAAGTTTTGCTAGACAGAGTGAACTTACCTGGAAATACAGAATTTGGGTTCATGGTGGAAGGTGCTAGAGAGAGAAATTAAAGTTTCTGAGACAAGAACTACACACACGGATTAAGCTCTTTTTTATCAGGCTGACTTTAGTGATGGGAATCTCAGAGGAGAAAAATTAAAGTTGATGAAATGCTCTTGGGATAAGTGGGTTTATAGATGTGAATAGTGGAGCTGTGTGCTACCTTTTAATTATTTCTGGGCAAATGTGAGTAATCACTAAGAGAGTACACAAAGCACTGATGTCATGAAGGACAGCTATTAACTGTGGTCAGTCTGTGCTTCATCTGAAACTTAGCAGTCCCATCTGAGCTTGGCTTATGAGCAAATGCCCCTCCCTCTCCTGGGTCCCCACAAATGAGCTGTGCCTGTTGCTGGGACAGCCCTGAGCTCCACAAGAATTCTATGTCCCCATGAGTCATGGGAAGCAGTTATGCTCCAGATATATACTTGGCTGGTCTGGCAATTGTAAGAGGTCTTTAATTTTTGAGATTATAATAAAATTATAGCATTTCTTCCTTCCCTTTCATCCCCCCCAAATAGCCCATATAACTATCCCTGTTCTCTTTAAAATTCATAGCCTTTCTCTGCCATTAATTGTTGCTATATGCACTCATGCATACACACACACACACACACACACACACACACACACACACACACACATTTGTAATCAACAGGTGTATTCTTCTCTGGAGAAAACTATTTCTCCCACTCTCAGTATTCCCTAGTTGCCTGTAGATTCTTGTGTGTGTGTGTGTGTGTGTGTGTGTGTGTAGGGTTGAAGCCTCCTGAGCTTTCCCCTTTCCACATTATCGTTTCTGTTGCTGTTGTCCTTGTTCAGTTCTTGTTTAGGCAATCATGTTGATCATGTTGGTGAGACTTTATGGATATAGCTTCTGACATTCTTAGGAGACACCATCTCACAGAACACTCCCTGAACCTCTGCCTCTTGCCATCTTTCCGCTCCCTCTTCTACAATGTTTCCTGAACCTTAGGTACAGGAGTTATTTTGCAGATGTATCCATCCTAGCAACATTCTAAAGATCTGCCCCAATGCACATAGATAAATGTAGTCCCCATCCCTTAATAAGGAAACTCCCATTTTCAGTATCTTAAGCTTGTTAGGTTTTCTTTAATAGAGGAGACAGTTGAGACACAAGAATGAACTCTTTGTGTACAACATGTACAACAAAAGTCAATTTTGTATATTTTCTTATTTATACAGTTTAATTTTAATGTAATGTGTGTAGATGGTGAAGCCCAGAATAGATTGCTGTTCTAGATAGTGCAGCAAAAGGCTTCATAGAATACACAAATCCACTGAGTCTTGAGGGTTGGACAAGTCTGTGTTTTTCCTAAAAGCCTCCAAGTACGAAGCTAAGTCTTCCCCACTCCTCAGGATTTATATACCATTGGGCACACAGTCAACTTCAAGCCCAAGGAAAGCAAAAACTTGCCCCAACATTCTGTAACCTCTGAGCTCATAATCTCATTTTTGTTTCCAGATCCAACTGTGCATATCCAAACACATTAAGGTCCTCAGCTGAGCTAAAGCTTAGCAGTATCCATCCTGGCAAGGGGACAGTGCAGCTATAACTAGCCATTTGTCCCTCTTTATATCCATAAAAGCAAAGGCCCTGCTTTTACTAGCGTTCACACTTAGAATTGTTGCTTAAATAACAATTTAACCTTCTTATTATGCCAGTGGTCCCGTTAAACTCAGAGTCTTTCCCAACATCATTAACTTGTCTAAGGGCACAGAAAATGTCTTTTTGTGTCCTTGGTCTTCCACTACCGCAAGTTTACTCGGTCATAAAATGGGAATATGTGGCTTCTTATTTATTTTGAGGGATTTTTTTCCTATAATCCTATCAGAATTATCTATTTCAGGAAAAAAGTTATTTTTCTGGTTTTCCTTCCTTTCCTCAGTTCTCTCTCCTCTCCCTCCACCCCTTTCCTTTCCTCCTCTTCGTCTTCCTTCCTTCTTTCTTTTCTTTCTCTTCCTAAGTTTTGGTACTCCCCCAAGTCATTTAATACAGCATCTCAGAAAAGCCTCTGCTCATAAATTTAATGGGTAGGTGGCTCTTCTAATTCCAGGAATATGGTTTAATTTTTAGGAAACTGTGGCAAATAGGTATCAAAAGAAAAGGTCTCCTTTGTGTCCATTACAATGAAAGGAGGCAGAGGGTTGGCTGTGGCAGTCCTTCGTAAGCCTTCTCCAGTCTTCTATCTAATGAATCATTATTGTCGGGGGTCCCTCAGTAAGACTTGCCTTCTCCTCCTCCTGTGATTTTTCTCACACATCTTAGGTGCCCTCAGTAAGACTTGCCTTCTCCTCCTCCTGTGATTTTTCTCACACATCTTAGGTGAGCACTTATTTCCTTGCTCTTCCAGTGATGCCGAAATAGGCTTCACAAATAAATAGTGTAAGCAAGAAACCCATCACTGGGCTGGAATTAATGTGTTCAGTAAGAAATCATTGCAGAAACAGCTCAGCTGAATGGAGTTACAGAGGCAGAGACGAAGAGATCCCACACAGAATCACCGAGCTTTCCTACCCAGCAGGGATACAGGAAGATGCCATCATGTCAGTCTATGACTCTGCTGCAAATTTCTCAGCACAAGTTGTGAAGCTGGCTCTGATGCAATTTGTCCCTTTCTAAATATATCTTATAAATCCCAGTCCAGATATTCCATTTCACCTTGAGAACAATTTCATGAGGAAATGTATAGCCTGTGTTACACTTAGCAAGCAAGCATTTATCCCCAGAGTTAATACAGACGCGTAACCTCACACTCTCATGCCAGTTCTCTGGAGGTGGGATTCCCGTAAACAGCCAGACAATTTGAACTTAGGGTTTTCACTTTATGTCATATTTCAACCACTGAAACAACACAGGGCTGTAGAGTTCCTCCTTACTAATCCCAAGTATACTTGCCTTGTGGAAAGTAACACTGAAAAGGGGGAGAAAGGAAAGTATCTTCCAAGAGAAAATTCATGTTCTGTTCTGGAGCCTCTTCGTAACCATTTCACATTATATCAATGTAAGTAATATAAATAGGAATGAGTATAACTGTGTGTTTTGAGAAAGAGGATCTCAGTCTGTACACCAGGCAGGTGGTTTGCCTGCCTCCAGAGTGCTAGGGTTTCAAGCGTGAATCACACCCGTACAGCTGATATGGGTACCACTGTTTGATTGTTCTGCAAGTGTCATTTACTTCTCCGGGATTTTAAAAGCAAGCTGTAAAGGACCGCACATCCAAATACACTGCAGTGCTGTCCTGAGTATGGGTTTGTATGTGAGTAGATTGCATTGAGATATATTCATTAAGAAGCCGCTAGTTTAGGCTATTTATGCAAATGCTCATCCTAATAGCTGTGTATAGCATTCATCCACTTTCTATTTCTTTGAGGTTTCAAAGTCTGTTCTAATAGACCACAATCCTGTACACAACAGCACAGCTTTTAATATTTTCTTTCCAAAGATAAAAGAAATATTCTGAAAAAATACGTGGCTCTATTGTTTGCATTGTGTTAATTTTTTTGAAGTTGACTACCCATCCCTAAATCCACAGAGAAGTTCAAGTGTTTCATAGGATCTGAAACAATTTAATAAAAGATGGTGGTGGAAGCACTCCTTTCTCCTAAATCAAAACTAATTATAACATTGAAGAAAGGGGACATTCTTCATATAGAAAGACTATACATAAAGATCAATAACAAAGAACTAAGTATTCTGCAGTATTTACTTGTAGCCCTGGTCAACTGATTTTTAATACCGGTGCCTAAACAATTCAATATAAGAAAAAAATAGTGTCTACAACAAAAGTTAACTCTAACTCTGTCACAGATTGGAAGGGAAAGGCTAAAACTATACAATTTTTGGGACAAAATACAGGATACATATGGTTAGACAAAGTCTTCTTGAGTAAGACAATACGACCATAGTGACAAAGGAAAAAATTACAATTCATCAAATATTTAAACCACTGGCTTGGTACTTATTTTAGTGTGCTTGATTTTTTAATTTTATTTTTGAGATTATAATTTAATTACAACATTTCTCCCTTCCCTTTTATTCCTACAATCCCTCCGTGGTCACACACACACACACACACACACACACACACACACACACACACACACACACATTTATATTCTTAAATATAACTGTTCATTCTGTATAATTTTATTTGGGTGTATATTTTCAGGGCTTACCATTTGACACTGAATAACCAATTGGTATGCTCTTCCCTGAGGAAGCCATCTCTTCTATTCTCAACTTTCCTCATTTTTCTGTAATTCTTTGTCTAGGGTTGAGGCCTTGTGGCTTTTTCCCTGCCCACTGTGGCATGTCCACTGGTGCCATCCTTGTTCACCTCAAGTTGGGGCAGTCCTGAGTGCTATGATAAAACAGTGTCCAAAAGCAACTGATAGAGGAAAAGATTTATTTCATCTTACACTTCCAGGAAATAATCCATCACCAAGAAAAATCAGGGTAGAAACTGGAGCACAGACCATGGAAGAACACTGCCTATTGGCTGTCTTCAATGGCTTTCTCAGTTTGCTCTCTTGTATAGTTCAGGAACTTCTGCAAAGGAATAGCACCACCCTCAATGGGCAGGGCCTCCCACATAAACATTTAAATATGAGCATGTTTACAAATGTGCCCATGAGTCACTCTGATGAAGACAATTCCTCAGATAAGGTTTCCACTTCCAAGGTGATTTTAGTTTGTGGAAAGTTGACCAAAACTAACCAGTTCAAGACTGCAAACCTGGCCAAGCATCTCTAGATGGAAGGCCATAGCCTTTAGGGGAGAAATCACTGCTCTTACCTTCTAAAATGAACATAGAATCAAACATATAGTATCAAGCATCTAAATACTTATTCATATACTTACAGATTAATGCAGTTCTCAGCAACAATCAAAGAAACTTCTATTTTCAATTCATGAAAGCCATACAGAGATCCACAACTTGTCAAAGGACAGATAATAATTGAGTACTCAATGATACATTTATGTCACACCCCATACCAACAAGGCAGAAAGACTGTAACAGTCAGAGGATGGGGAAGACAGCTGTAACTAGAGTATCCTCTAGACATGATATGACCACTGTACCTATGAATCCTCAATAGTTGATGCTGCCTGCATAAGACCTGCACAAGATTAAGCCAGTATGTTCCAACATCCATTGATGGATTCCAACTTGAGCCATTAATCTTGCATGACAAGCTCTATTGCCACTGAATCATTTCCCCAGATCCAGAGATGGATTTCAGGGCATTTACAATACCCAGTTATCAACCTAAAGCTAATTTGGATATGACAGTGAAGATAAAGGAGGTTATTCCATGGCTCAGGTTTTCTCTCTCATGCACCTGAAATCAGGATGGACTGATTCACTGAGGAAGGGTTGGATGCAAGAGAAGTAATGTGTGCTTACTCAGGGCATATGCTATGCTGGGGTGTGTTCAGACTATGTTTAGTTTGCAGCGTCTCTCAAGTGTCAGGCTAGCTGCTGAGCCTCTGCAGAGCCAGCACTAACCACCCTCAGGAGAACACTCAAGGTTGTTATTTAACACATGGGTGTGGAGAGTGGTTCCTGGAGAAGGCTAAGGATGACCACAGACATTTTGAAATAGATCCTGAATGAGAGGGCCATAGAACTCAAGGGAAGACTGAATTTCAAGGCTGGGGTCAGGTCTGGAAAATCACACAGATAAGTTATGATCGAACTGGAGGGTGTCCTCGTGAGTAACACTCACCCAGAGATTTTTAAGACAGAAGAAGAGGAAGCCAATAGGACAGTGTGTGTGTGTGTGTGTGTGTGTGTGTGTGTGTGTGTGTGTGTGTGGCCTTATGTATGTGATCTATTTACATTGTTTTTTATGTTTTGAAGGAAATTCTGGTGGCTATTGTTTGTAAGACTAAGGCAAAATGCCAAAGAGAAGTTGATGTACAGCAGGGTTTTCAGAATTGAAATACTCCCTCCAGGAGGGACCTAGAGGCACATGAGACTCAGGAGACAAACAGAACATCACCAGTCTGGTAATATTGAAGCTAGAAGGATTCAGAGGATTTCTGTGTTGGTTCTAGAAGCAGGAATCAGCTGCTAGAGAAGACTCTAACTCGATGAGAAGCAGACAGGAGGTTCCTCAGACCTGTCAAACAGCCCTGCAAGTTGTGCAGAGTGCTCCAGGAATTCAGATTTTGTGTGTTGTCACTCATATGGTAGTGGTCTATTTGGTGATGTAGCTACCATCAAATAATCCCTGCTCCTGTAAGTAACTTCTCAGTCACACTCCAGCACGAAACCTCAATAGAAACTCATTGTTCACTTAGTTGGACTTGGGTATAATCATTACTTTGGTCTGTTGTGGGTTGCCTTTCTGGAGGGTGTAGAGGTGTGTGTGTGTGTGTGTGTGTGTGTGTGTGTGTGTGTGTGTGTGTGTAGCATCTTCCCCAAAAAAGTCTTTTGAGGGACAGAAGTATAAGGAGAAAAGTGACACAGAGCACAGCAAGACAAATTCAATTTGGACAGAAGAGTCCTTTCTTGGAGAAGGGAGGATAGATAGAAAGACAGGTAACTAAATGGAATTGTTTCTTATTTCCTTTGGAAATCCCAAACAGCAAAGAAACACAATTTCCCTGGCAAGTAATTGATGGTATCGTGTCCCAGTGTCTCCATCTGGCAGGAAGAGCACATGATTTAAAGCAGAGGGTCTGCCTCTTTGTCTGCTAAGGGACCATTAGATGAGGGAAAAATGGGCTTGGTGAGTGGGGGAGGAGAAGGGGACAAATGAACTCTCCCTGGGTCCATCTTCACTCTTGCTTTATTCTCTATGGAAGAGAACAGATGGTCCCTCTCTATTTGAGAAAGCACCATGCTTCCTCCTCAACTTCATTTCAAACAGGAGGTTTCAAGAGAGGCCACCCACAGCTCCGAGTGTTCCCACTGAGAGGAAAAACAAATGCCAAACCCATGTGCACTGAGCAATGAGGAGCAGCTGAAAGAAAAAAATTAAAAATCAAAAAACTTCAATGGTATAGTCAGACCTGCCTTGTTAGATTAGAAACAAAGATTGCGTTTGCCAACTTTTAAATAACAGACTAATAGTTTATATTCACTAACAGCAACTAACCTAGTATCTGTTTAGGAAAGGTCTTGTTTACTAAACCCTGAAAGTGCACAAAGTCTTATGAAAGTGTAGCATTCTGCTCACTCCTGAGTGACCATTAGGATATACTAATGAGGATGGAATGGAAGTGAGGCAAGGATGTATTCAAAATGTAGGTGGTAAGTGTCAGCAATAGTGAACAGAGAGTATCCTTGTAGTAGAATACGTATGGATTGAGACTCCTTGGAGTTAACAGAAGTCTAACTGAAGATATTCATTAGTGACATTACCAAATATATCCTTGTTTGACTTCTACTTAACATTTTTACATATAAGTTTCCTTTATAATTAAAATGTTCAATCTAAAATGCGTTCTTCATAGGGTTAAATAATTACACGTATATGACCATATATTTAGTACTATTTTATTTATTAAGCATTTGCATTATGTTTATATGATTATTTTCTATCTGTTTGAATCACTAAGGATGCTGTAAGAAAACAGAGTTCACAGACAGAAGCCAAGTGAAGTTATAGTAGATTAAAGACATAAAGAGGGAATTCAAAGTGTACAGAGACTTAGAAATTGCAGAAGTCTCGATACCTCAAAGGACATAAAGAGAAGATATAGTTATCAGAAACAGGAAAGATCAGAAACCCAAGGAATTATGGAAACTTGCACCTCAGCAGAAGCAACAGTTGTACAGAGAGAAGGCCTCTGCCTCCTTAGTGATTACTCAGGAGAAGAAAGGGTTAATATTCTGTCCTCAATCTGATTTTGGTGACTGTCACTGGCTGTAGTCAACAGAATGTAATAAACAAGGGAGTCCTGGGTGGTGTTTTCCTCAAAAGTCAAAATCCCAGATCACAGAACACAGAGGCTGGAAAACACCTGAGGAACACACAGCAATAGCTCCCAACAAGCAGAAAAGGTTCAAGACATTTACCTAAAATCATTGCAACTATCAAGTTGACCTGAGAGACAGGTTGATGCTGGCAATGATAATGATCATTAAGTATAGGAAAACTCAAAGAAAGAGAATGTGAGGTATCTGCATATTTGAATCACTGACTTTTTTTCAAACTAATGTATGGCCTGCATGTTACTAGGCTCTAAACATCACACTAGTGGCATGAGCTTTTGTATCTGATGATTGTGTTGGATAAATTGAGATAAACAAGATGCAATATCTGTACAAATTTGCATATTCTGCTTGTAGAGGTACATACCCAGCTTGAAGCAGTATCCTTTAAACATATCTAACTGACATTTAAATATATGCTTGAACATATATATACATATATATATACACACACACACACACACATATATATATATATGGATTTATGTATTCTAAATAAAAAACTGAAAATAACTAGAACTAATTTCATATATATATATATATATATATATATGCAGAGAAAATGAGGCACAATAGAGCCAAATCCTTAGGATGATAAATATTTAGAAATATAGCTTGAATCCAGTCTTAATTTTCTGTGAAATACAGAAAAAATATGCTTCCTTTGATACCTCTTCAGTTCCCTTACCCAGCATTGCTCAACGGTTTTATTGGCTTATTCTTCTCAGTTTCTAGATGGCTTAGTCCTTCTTTGTGGTCAGTGAAATTCACTGCTGGAGTTTTGGTGTATTGGGAAAACCAAGCACACAACATACTAATGCCTGTCTCCCCACTCTAGCTTGACAGCAATAATATCTTTCATCACAGGAGCTGTTTCTTGGTTGTGAATGGACAACTGAATGCACACATACTTATAGGGTAATTTATGGACAACAAATGTCAATGTTACACTCAAGATTATACACTTTCTAGGTGTGACTGGAACATGACAACCCCAAAGCATCTGAATGTATTGGTTCTCCTCTTGGAATGTCGCCAAGAATAAAGAGCAGGAGATTAGAATTTGAACATCTGGAGGATGCACACACAATCTTTCATTGGTCTTCAAAGAAAAAGAGTCAGTATTAACACTGGTGCGTTTTTTCACTGGTGCAAGTTTTTCACATGATGCTTGATTTGGATTCAAGTACACATCAAATATTTTATGTTAGCCTTTTATTGTAGACTGATTGCCTTACACTTGACACACAACTGTGTAGATGGAAAAGCTAGATAGCAGACAGTCAGAATCTACACGTCTGCCTACTTAGTCTTCTGCTCTCAGAGTAGATTAGGCTCCATGACCTGAGTATATTGGCTCAGTGCTTAGCTGCTGAGCTATTTTCCCAATCTAATGGGAAGAACCTATACCTCAACCCTGTCATGAATATCCACACTAAGAACAATCCAACCAAATGAGGAGTCCTAATGCAAAAGTATAAAATATATGAAAAAAATCAAGGCAACATTACTCTTACAAAATATAGCAATTCCATAGTAATGGATTCAAATGATGTTGAAATATATAAAACCCCTATATTATGATCCTAATTAGTCTTAACAATAAAAACCCAGAGTCAGATATCAAGGGTGAAAGGTCAAAGATCAGGGAAGCAGAGCAGTCACAGTCATTTCTTACCTCTATGAATCCTCAAACTGAATGGGGGTGGGGGGAATCCTGTCTCTACGAATCCTAAGACTGAATGAGTGGCTGAGATCCTGTCTCCCCCTGCCTTATATTCCTGTCCCCACCTACCAGTTGTACTGGGTTTAAAGGCATGAGCTTCCCATGTTCTGGGACTAAAGACATGATTCTCCCACATGCTGGGATCAAAGGCATGAGATCTCAAGTGCTGGGATCAAAGGTGTGAGCCACCACCACCCAGCTCTGGCTCTGTTTCTCTTTTAGACTGGTTCAATCTCTTGTAGCTCAGGGTGACCTTGAAATCCTGATCTTCCTGCTTCCTTCTCCCAAGTGCTGGAATTAAAGGTGTGTGCCACCTCTGACTGGCCTCTATCGTTAGCTAGTGGCTAGCTCAGCCCTCTGATCTCCAGGCAAGCTTTATATGTCAGAACACAAACAAAATATCATACAAGTCCCAGATGAAGAATTCAAAGCAAGATTATGAGAACATTTAACGAAATAAGATGGCATGATGAAACTCCCATAAATTCAAGAAAAATACAAGTAAACTGTGAATAAAATATAGAAGACCTCACAGGTTTTAAAAGAGAAATTCAATAAAAAAATAGAAATACTAGAAAAATAAATCTATGGAGATAATAAGTGAAATAAAATAGTCAGTGAAAAGCCTAGACCTTAGGATGGAATGAGTAGAAAATAGAACATAAAGAGTTGAAAACATTTAGAACAGTGGGAAAAAAATAGAAACTATGTAGAACAACTTTAAAAGACCCAACTTACATATCACTGCATAGAATAAAGAGAAGGAGTAGAGCTTAATATATATGCAGTGAAATCATATCAGAAAATGTCCCCAGTCTTTGGAAAGTAGTTCCTTATGTCACCAAGACACAAGGAACGTTGAGGGTCAAGCAAACAAGATCAGAAAAGACTCTCTCCAGATCACACTATAGATAAGGCAGTAAGTATACACATGAAGAATGACTATTGAAAATTACTAAGGAGGATCATCAAGTCACACATAAAGGCAAAAATATCAGAATATCAGCAGATTTCCAAACAGAAACTCTGAAAGCCAGAGTAACATGAAATGATATAGTTCAACTCTTGAAAGAAAATAACTAGCAGCTCAAATTACTGTACCCAGCAAAGCTATCCTTCGTAATTGAAGAAAACATAAAAATGTTCCATAATGAACAAAAACTAGAAGAGTCAGCACTAGTAAGTCAGAATTACAGAAGTTACTTAATATAATCCTACACATTGAGAGAAGGTATAAGCATATGAGGTTGTGAGAAAGAATATAGTATTCAGAAAGAGTGGAGAAGCAAATGACTAGGAAATTATCAAACAGCTCGAAACTACTGAATGAGTGGAATTAGTACAAATCCTTAAATGATAAATCTGAATGTTAATGGTCTCAAGTCTCCAATCAGAAGACTCAGACCACTTGTTATTGGATAGCCAATTAATGGTTCATCCTGGGAAGGACTAGTTCTTCCATTCTCTGGATTCCTTAGTTGTCTATAGTTCTTCATTGAGGATTGATGACCCTTGGGATTTCCCTCTTCCCTATTAATATGTCTGTTAGTATTATATTTCTTCAGGTGTTATTTTGGCAGTCATATTGCTGAGGTATCATGATTGACACTTCTTTGTGGTCAGCCCTGAAATCAATCATATATATACAAGACTGAATGGACTGTGTAGGATACATGTTTGTATGTATATGCATATATATATATATATACACTCATATATATATATATATATGTATTTGTCCAAGCATATACATACACACACACACACACACACACACACACACACACACTTAATGAGTCTTCTTGCTGGTAATAAAATTATCTTTTTCATTGCTTTTCATTGGTTGTAATTATATATATATGTGTGTGTTGAATATATAAATATATAAGATATATTAGTATATATAAAATATATGTCCATACATATTTTCATATATATATATGTAATGATTTCAAGAGGGAGAAATGAGGAGTACATGAGAGGAGGTAGAAGGAAGAAAGAGAAGGAGGAGAATGATAAAATTGTATTTTAATTAAAAAATAAAATAATAATAAAGAATGCCTTGTAGGAGAGACTGAGTCTAGAAAGTTGTTTTAAGAAATAGGACATAGATATTGAACT
>CABHPR010154122.1:12163-25489 GCA_902168415.1 Peromyscus melanophrys
CACACACACACACACACACACACACACACACACACACACACACACACGAGACTTATTTACCATGTATTTAAATGGAGATGCTGAATGCCCTAGGGAGTCAGCACTCTCCTCTACCACAGGATCTGGTGAACCAACTCAGGTCAATGGGGGCCAGCTTGGCAAAGGCTTCTACCCGCTGAGTTGTCTCCTCTGCCCCACATGGCTTTGTAAAGAAAACAAAAAACCCACAGAAACATTTTGGCAGGTAGATTCTATTTATAAACAAATAAAATAGCATGATTTACTTTGCTATTTGATCTACTAAAATACAATGGCTAAGTTGGGCACGCTGGTGTAGGCCTGTAATCTCAGCACTTGGAAACTAATGCAGGATTTTAGGCCAGCCTGAGCTATGTAGCAAGACCTTCCCTCAGAATTAATTAATTAGTTAGCTAAGTCAAAGGGCTATATGTTTTTAAACCATATGATCTCTCAAGTGTCCCTGGCCCCACCCTTAGGGACATTTTGAATAGGTGTTTGTCTTCCCTTCCTTCAGGCTTATTGGTCTCTGAGGTTCTGGCGTGTGTGTGTGTGTGTGTGTGTGTGTGTGTGTGTGTGTGTGTGTGTGATGCGTATATACATGTCAGTTGCCTTCTGCAATAGCTGTCTACCTTATTTTTTCAAGACAAGGTTTCTTCACTAATCCTGGAACTCACTGTTTTATTTAGGTTGGCTAGTTTTCACTCCCTCCTTGTGCTAGGGTTACAGATGCTTGTGGTCACAACTAGATTTTTATACAGGTTCTGGAGATCTGAACTCAGGTCCTCATGCTTGCAGAGCAAGCCCTTTACCCACTGAACCATCTCCCTAGCCCCTGAGGCTCTTAAAGGACCAATCATGCTGACTCACAGGAAGGAAGGGCTCACTCTCACCTTGAACCTAGTGATCTGGCACTCTAAGCTGGGTGGGGGAGGTGACCATTGGTCTCTGGACTGGTCCTGTCACCTTTTGATTAGGCTTCTAGATATGAATGGTTAGCACCTCTTCTGCTCAGCTTTGGTGGTAGAGCCTCAATTCCAAGACAGCTGGCAATCTCTCATTAGCATCTTGTTCTTCAAATAATGTTGCAGCAAATGTCTCTGCATGTCTTTCAGAGTATTGTTGTCTCTCTCACCACAGACTGGTCCTGGGACAGCATCCTGATCTCCTGTAGATACCCAACTCCATGGATGCTCAAATTCCTTATATGAAATGATGTAGCATTTACATATAACCCATAAACACCTACCCCTATACTTTAAGTCATCTCTAGATGAGTTGTAATGCCCAGTACAAGGTAAAAGATATCTTCAGTGACCCGGAGAGGTGGCTCAGGGGTTAGGCGTTCTGCCTGCGGTGGCAGAGGTGGCGAGTTTGGTTCCCGCGAGTGCCTGATGAGTGGATGACGTCATGATTGAACGAATCGATGACTGATCGATCATTCATCGGAAAAAAAAAAGGCCGGGCAGTGGTGGCGCACGCCTTTAATCCCAGCACTCAGGAGGCAGAGCCAGGCGGATCTCTGTGAGTTCGAGGCCAGCCTGGGCTACAGAGTGAGTTCCAGGAAAGGCGCAAAGCTACACAGAAAAACTCTGTCTAAAAAAACCAAAAAAAAAAAAAAAAAAAAGTAAAAGCCCAGAGGCAAAAGAGAGATGAGATAATTTAAGAAAAGTAGGCTAGCAATAAGCCAAGCTAATCATTTATAATTAAGAATAAACCTCTGTGTGTGATTTTTTGGGAGCTGGGTGGCAGGCCCCCCAAAAGAGCATAAGCAACAAACTATACTGTTTTGGTTAGAAAAAGCTACAGTAGAAGTCAACAAGGTCAGGAGGCATAGCCCAGTTATATCAGTGGATTCAAGACAGTAAATATGATGAGTGTGAATGATTTGGTGTTTCCACACGATCACAATAGCCAAGGCATGGAACCCAGCAAGAGACGAATGGATAAGGAAAACGTAGTTTACACCATGGCATCTTATGGACCATAAAGAGTATTGAAATTGCATCATTTGTAGGAAAATGGATAGAACTGGAAATAACCATGTTTAGTGAAATAAGCCAGATTCAGAATTATTAATATGGCGTGTTTTCTCCCATATGCAGTCTTAGTTACTGTTCTATTGCTATGAGGAGACACCATGACCAAGGCAACTCTACCAGAAAGCATTTAATTGAGGGCTTTCTTACAGTTCCAGAGGGCTAGTCCATGTGGGAAGCACAGAGGAAGGCAAGCAGGCATGGTGCTAGCGCAGTAGCTGAGGGTTCACATCTGATCCATTAGTAGTAGGCAGAGAGAGAGAGACAGACAGACAGACAGACAGACAGACACAGACAGACACAGAGACAGAGACAGATAGGGAGGGAGAGGGAGAGAGAGAGGGAAAGAGAGAGAGACTAGGCGGGTCATGGGCTTTTGAAACCTCAAAGCCTACCCTCAATGACACACCTCCTCCAACAAAGCCATGCCTCTTAATCCTTCCTAACAGTCCACCAACTGGGAACCAAACATTCAAATATATGAATCTAGGAGGGTCATTCTCAGTCACACCACAATATGTAGTATCCAGATTGGTGTGTGTGTGTGTGTGTGTGTGTGTGTGTGTGTGTGTGTGTGTGTTATGATTTGAAAGTAGAAAGGGAGCTACATGGGGGGATGAAGGGGCCGAAAGGGAGGGACAAACAAGAACAAAAATGATAACAAGAGGGAAAGAACAACAAATATATCATGTTCTGTCTCACATGCAGAACCTGTATTTTAATATATGAGAATATTGCATGTATGTGCTTATATACGACATGAAAGCGGAAAGTGGGCCATGTAGGAACTAGCAGAAAGTGGCAAGGGGAATAAGGAAGAGTGATGGGGAAAATATGAGCAAAGCACAATGATATGAATGTATGAAAAATATTATAAAGAGAACTATTATCTTGTATGACCACTAAAAAATATAATGACAGCTGGTGTGTTGACACAGCTTTTAATCCCAGCACTTGGGAGGCAAAGGCAGATCTCTGTGAGTTCAAGGCCAGCCTGGTCTACATAGTGAGTTCCAGGATAGCCAGGGCAGTATAGAGAGAGTCTGTCTCAAACAAACAAGCAAACAAAACAACATAATGATGATAAAACAGCTGTGGGTAGAATGTGGCCCTGCGGTCAGGCTCAAAGTCTATATCTGGTTTCATCAATGATGAACCTATCTTTATCGTAGATAAGGGATGTAATTTCCCCCAGTTTCAGTTATCACCTATTATGGGAAATGCTAATAACCACGTGAGCTATATAAAAAAGGAGCTATAGAAATCAAACAAAAAGAGCAGAAATCCTTTGGAGGAAAAAAAGCACTGTGGCAATATATAATCACAATAGAGTAACATCATAATTCCATATAATTCAATTACCAAAGTAATAATTATATAGATATAATTTATTCACTGCATTACATATAATGTGTATTAATATGATATGTTATTATGATACAATAATTATACATAGAATAGAATGTAAAACTCTTTTTAGAAGAGCTCTGCTTAGTAACATTGAAAGGAACATTTTCTAGGGACACTAGAAAATAATAGGCAGACAGAAGATGGTAGGGATTTAGGGATACATAGACATGGTTTTGAATCCTGCTTCATGCATATCTTGGTTGAGTGTGGCTAATTTTTTTAAATTTTCAAATCAAAGTTTTCCCCCTTTTATTGAAATAGATTCTTTTTTTTTCATACAGTTTCCCCTCTCTCCACTCCCCCCAGGTCCTCCCCACCTCCCCTCCCACCCGGATCCACTCCCTTTCTGTCTCCCACTAGAGAAGAACAGGCTTCTAAGAGATAACAACAAAACATAACAAAGTAAAATATAACAAGATAAAACAAAACCCATCATATCAAAGTTAGACAAGGCAAACCAACAGAAGGAAAAGAGCCCAACAGGAATCAGAGACCCACTCGTTCGCACACTCAGGAGTCCCTGAACTAAAAGTAAAAGCCACTAATCTGAAAGCCATACTGTGTATGCAGAGGACCTGGTGCAGACCTGTGTTTGCTGCTTCAGTCTCTGTGAGTTCATATGAGCTTAGTTCAGTTGGTTTGGAGCACCTTGTTCTCCTGGTGTCCTCCATCCCCTCTGACTCTTACACTCATTTGGAAGCCTCTTCCTCAGAGTCCCTGAACCCCCAGGGGAGGAATTTGAAGGAGACATCCCATTTACAGCTGTTTGTTCCATGCTTACACACACTCTCTCTCTCCTTTCCTCCCCCCTCCCCCGTGTGTGTGTGTGTGTGTGTGTGTGTGTGTGTGTGTGTGTGTGTACGTGTGTATGTGTGCATGTATATGTCTGGCTGTGGATTTCTGCATTTGTTCCCATCTGCTTCAGGAGGAAGCTTCTCTGATGATGGCTGGGCAAGGCACTCACAATCTATGAGTATAGCAGAATATCACAGAGTCACTTTATCATTACTTTTTTTTAAGATGAGTAGCATTTGATTTTACCCTAGGTCTCTGGGCTATCTAGTCTATGATTCTCGGTCACCCAGGCAGTATCAGATATGAGGCCCATCTTGTGGAGTGGGCCTTAAATCAAATCAGACATTGGTTGGTTACTCCCACAAGCTTTGTGCAACCATTGCCCTAGCATATTTTGCAGTCAGGACAGCACTGTAGATCAAAAGTTTTGTGGCCTGGTTGGTTGTCTATGTTTCTGTTTTGGTAGCCTGCAGAGTACCTTCCCATACTGAAGACACTAGAACACAGGCATGAACGTTCTATGTACGCACCAGCTCAACCACTCCATGTTCAATGGTTTATATGGGTATTGTCTTCAACAATTGGGCCTTGCTGTCACTTGTGGGGAGCAACCTATTGTCTTAGCCACAGCCCAGGTTGTTCGGGGTTTTCATGGGACCCCTTTGGCCAACAACTCAATTGGATGTAACCTAGTCCCAGTACTGGAAGTTTCATTTGGTGACAAGAGATGGCCAGTTGTGACTCTGTCTCCTCAATTATTTGGAGACTTCAATAGGATTGCCTTATATATTTTAAGAAGTTTCCACTGCACTGTTCCCATACCACCCCTCAAATTACCATGAATTCTGTTTCTCCCTGCATCCCCACCTCACCCCCACCCCACTTCCTGATCCTTCCATCCCAGTGCCGCCTGCCTCCAGTCCAGCCATAGCATCTACTGTATTTCCCCCTCCCAGGAAGATCCATGTGTTCGCCCTACCCCCAGTCCCTTCCTCTACCTAATCATTCTGGGCCTGCAGATTGTAGCTTGCTTATCATTTACTTAACAGCTAATACCCACATATAAATGAATACATACCATTTTATCTTTCCGGGTCTGGGTTACGTCACTCAGGATGATTTTTTTCTAGTTCCATCTATTTGCCTGCAAATTTCATGATGTAGTTTTTTTAAACAGCTGAGTAATACTCCGTTGTGTAAATGTACCACATTTTCTTTATCCATTCTTCAGTTGTGGGACACCTAGGTTGTTTCCAGTTTCAGGCTATTGTGAATAGAGCAGCAATGAGCAAGTGTCTCTTTAGTAAGATGAAACATCCTTTGGGTATGTGCCCAAGAGTGCTATAGCTGTATCTTGAGGTAGATGTATTCCCATCTTTCTGAGAAATTGCCTCACTGATTTCCATAGCGACTGTACAAGATTGCACTAGAGTGTGGATAAGTTCTTCTAACATCTCTTACTCTCCATTTTCTCATTGGAAAATAGTACATGCAAAGTAAATGCAAAACATATTTCCCAACATGTTTAGAGGAAGTTCTAGAGATCTGTTATATAGGGCTATACTTAGAGTTAATGGTACCTTACTGGGCACTTTAAGATTGATTAAGTGGGAAATCTTATATTGAGTTCTTGTCACAATTAAAATTTCAAGTAGTAATATGTACAAAATAGATGTCTGAATCACCAAGGACTTTAAAAGTGAGCAGTAGTTAGATATTGTTATTGCTAAATTTTGGTTTTATGGGCTGAGGATGTAGCTGAATTGATGGAGTGCTTGCCTAGCATGCACAAAGGCCTGGATTTAATACCCCAGCATGGAATAAAACCTGCTATGGTGGTACACACAAGCAATCATTAGATGGGTGGGGACTCAAAACTTCAAGGTCATCCTTGGCTACAAAGCAAACTGTAAGACCAGTCCGGGATATATGAGATCCTGTCTCAGGAACAAAACAACCACATAGAAAGGGTTTTGTTTTGTTTCTTTTTGGTTTACTTATCTTTCGATAGAAAACAAGGTCAAGATAGAAAGCAAGGTCAAGATTAGCCAACAACTCCCGTGGCAGGGATTCTGTTCTAAACTGACACACCAGGAGCTGGTGCTTGTTGCAGGGTCTGCATATGGCTGTTCTGACTGCAGATGGAAGACCCTTTTTGATCACAGTCACTTTCTAACCACAGTTTAGATGTGAAGTTTGGCCCAGAGGTCCAAGTTGGAGAGAGCTTCTTCTAGCTTACCTTGTGGATGCTGGAAAGCCTGGTCTGGGAGACAGCACCAGTGAGCATGGAATCTGAATTGTTAAAAGGACATTATTTACTGCTTTGTGAGTTCAGGGTCTGATTAGCTGTCTTTTATGTTCTTAGAAGCACTTTCATAAGGAAAAATCCCAATAAAGGGAAATAAACTGTGTTGCACAGGAAGCCTCCCTAGACCCACCCGTTACATTCGGCAAGAAACATGTTGGCTCTGTTTGCTTTATCACATGACTGCCCACTGCCCCCTCATCCACCCAGGACGAGTGGGTTTTAAAGCACAACAGAAGCAATGTGTTGTTAAATGGTGGAAATCCGGCTTCCACTGGGTGGGAGCCTTGATTTGTAGCAAAGGTTGGTTTCTGTCATTTAGATTGTCACCATCAAGCTACGATACCACATCTTGAACTCACAGTTGGGAAGAGACTGGTGTGTCTGAGCTTTGTGCTGAGTCAGCTTTCGTCCAGCACCATAAAATGTGTTTTTTTGTTTTGTTTTGTTTTGTTTTTTTGAGGAGGGGAGGTGGGAGAGCCTGGCGCCATGCATGCTAGAAAAGTGTTTTACAACTGAGAGGAGCCCTAGCTCCCTTTCCCATTCTTAGTTTACAGACATTAGTGTCTCAGATGAAGACAGCTGAGTGTCTTCCATGCCTCCTCCTTCCTTCATGGTTATCTCCCCCTTGAAGACCATCTTCTAGGGATAGCCGAAAGTCCCATTTATTCAGAGTAACTCAAGCAGGTACTGTTGGTCAAGTGGCGGTGCTCGTGGCTGGCCGCCGACAGAGGAGAGTGCTGGTTGGCGGAAGAATCACGAGCCATAGTTATCTTTCTAGAGCTTTATTGGGAGAGGGGGGGGGAGGGAGGGAGGGAGAGAAAGAGGGAGAGGGAGAGGGAGAGGGAGGGAGGGAGAGAGGCTGGGACGCTGTCCAGGCTGGTGATGTAATTAAGGACATAATCCTTACAGGTACCATACTCAGTCTCCTTCCCTGGGAATAACAGACCCATCCCATCATTTGCTTCAGAGCTACAAACACAGCATCCTGTCACACACCAATTGAAGGTCTACCAGGAAGAAGCTCCTTTGCCTCTATGGCTTCTTAGACGAGCCCTTCTATTCCTGTGGCTCTTGGAGGACTAGACAGGAGAACTGGGTGCTCACATGCAATTCCTTGGAGAAATCTTCATTTAAGAAATGAATCAGACTGCATCTCTCTTTTCTATCACTGTACCTTGAGCTCACAGGAAAATCCATGGTAAGAGAAATGTGACCTCAATGTCTCTACAACTAGACTGTGAAAAGGTGTTGGGCTTACAAACCAGGAGAAATGAGGTAGAAGGTAGAGTCACCCATTCGGCAGCTTTCTAGTACTTCTATCGAGAAACTGTAATGAAACCATGTGCTTCGTGTATGTCATATGTATTTATTTTGAAATACGAGCGTTGGAAACACAGTACCCAGTGATGTGCTGGCGGACAATGCCTGTATTTATAAAGATCAGAGAGCAGTGTGGTTTAAAAGTGGCCTTGTTTACAGAAGGAAGGAACCTCCCAGCTCCAAAATAAAAACATGCTTCCTTCTCCATGGCATCATCTCTGTGTCTTCTAGAATTTTCAGTGAGGTTATACTTAGGCCTGAAGTTGTTCAATGAAGGTCTAACTAGGAACACACCAGCACTGGGGTTTTATAGTGTAGCTAGTCTGTATTACCTACTGTGGCACTAACAATAAAAATAATATACACAGAATAATAAGCAATATGAGGTAAAAGCCAGACTTTGACAAATGTACATCTTCTTCATTTTTCCTTTTTATGTTTTTTTTTTTGTTTGTTTGTTTGTTTTTCGAGACAGGGTTTCTCTGTGTAGCTTTGTGCCTTTCCTGGAACTCTGTAGTTTAGGCTGGCCTCAAACTCACAGAGATCCGCCTGCCTCTGCCTCTCAAGTGCTGGGATTAAAGGCGTGCGCCACCAACGCCCAGCTTCTTTTTCTTTTTTGGACAGGGTCTTCTAGCTATTTAGCTGGCCTGGAACTAATAATCTTGCCTCAGTCTCTCTAGTATTGGGATTACAGGTATGTTCTCCAAGGCTCAGGTTAAACACATAATTTGCAGAAGTGCAAGTATGGTGTGGAATTACTTTTCAAAAGAGATGAAGAAGGTAGACACAAGTCCCAAGAAGATCAGTTGTCAGGATTGGTCAGTAAACTGTTGATTGGAATGGGTTTTTTAGACATTCTCAAGGGATACAGAGCGCAATCACAGTTAGTAGCAAGAAATGAGTCATTTAAAAAAAGAGTTCCTCTTGGTCTTTGCTTTGACTTAGGATGGCAGGTACTGCTATGTAATAAGATACTCAGAAATTCCATGTCTTAATGTTATGCCTACTTATTATCTCCCACAAGTCCGGGGTGGGGTGGGGCATGATGTTGACTTCTACTGGTCTCCATCATATACCTGTGGTCAGCTGGTGGACTAATCAAGAACTGGAGACCAGATGTGACTAAGCCAAGCTTTTGTTCATGGTAGGGAAGTACTCCAAGAGACAGAGGAGAAGCATACAAGGTCTCAGTCACCCCACCTCTTAATTTCCTTTCAACTTTCATACTCTTATTTCTTTCAATGAATTCTGGACCATTTTCTCACATTCTAGGCTCCAGTTCCCTAAACTTCTCTTCAGGTGTTTTAATATGTCCCATCTGCTAGAGAAACAAGTTAGTTTGGTTAACCTGTAGGCTCAAGATGAATCTTTAAATTTCTAGTTTTAATCAGATATTTCCTTTGGTCTCTTATTGTCATATCTCTTAATTGGTTCTCTATAATCCTAGACACCCCCCAACCTGCTTGTTGTTCACATAGTTTCAGAGAAGGAAAAGAAGGAGAAAACACTCAAAAGTATTTTTGAGCTCCAGCACTATGTAGCATTACAATTAATATGTACTATTCTCCCATAGATAGATTCACTTGTATACTTTTTCTCATTGTCATTAATGCCATTTGTGAGGTTAGTTTTTGTTTGTTTGTTTGTTTTTTGTTTTGTTTTACTGCTTTTTGGGGGTCCACCACCCATCTCCTAAATAAATACATGGAGACTTATTCTTACTTATGAATGTCTGGCCTTAGCTTGGCTTATTTCTAGCCATCTTTTCTTAAATTATCCTGTCTACCTTTTGCCTCTGAGCTTTTACCTTTTTCTATTCTATATACCTTTTTTTTTAACTTCTTACTCCATAGCTGGCTATGTGGCTGGGTTGTCCTAGCACCCTCTCTCCTTCTTTTCTCTCTCCTCCCTCTCTCTCTTTTTATTTATTCTCTCTGCATGCCAGCCCTGTCTATTTCTCTCTCCTGCCTAGCTATTGGCTGTTCAGCTCTCTATTAGATCAATCAGGTGTTTTAGACAGGCAAAGTAACACAGCTTCACAGAGTTAAACAAATGCAACATAAAAGAATACAACACATCTTTGCATCATTAAACAAATATTACACAGCATTGCTGTGGGATGTTCTGTGTGTTAAATGTGTTACTCTGATTGGTTAATAAATAAAATACTGATTGGCCAGTAGCCAGGCAGGAAGTATAGGCGGGACAAGGAGAAAAGAGAATTCTGGCAACAGGAAGGCTGAGTCAAGAGATGCTGCCAGCCACCACCATAAGTATCAACATGAAAGATACTGGTAAGCCACGAGCCATGTGACAAGATACAGATTTATAAAAATGGGTTAATTTAAGATATAAAAACTAGATAGCTAAAAGCCTGAGCCATTAGGCCAAACAATTTAAATAATATAAGAGTCTGTGTGTTTATTTTATAAGTGGACTGCGGGACTGCCGGGGCTTGGCAGGACCCCGGAGAGAAAAACTCCAACTACACAGCATAAAAGAATGTAACACATCTTTAACTAATATTCCATAACACATTTGAACATTTCTTATTGAATATTCTCCGTGCATTTTATGCATTCTACATGGCATCAAAAACTTGATTATTAGTAGGGGAGATAACCTCAGCCAGTAAAATGCTTGCCTTCCAGGCATGAGGACCTGAGTATGATCCTCCAAAGCTACATAAAAACATGTTAGGAATGGTAACACATTCTTACAATCCCAGTGCTAGAGAAGCAGAGAGCAGAGGATCCCTGGGGTTCACTGGCCAGTTAGCCTCGTTTACATGGTTGAATTCCAAGCCAATGAGAGACCCTGTCTCAAAAGAACTGGTGGATGGCATCTGTGGAATGAGGCCCAGAGTTGTCCTCTGGCCTCCAAATACTCAGGCACACCTATATGTGCATCTGCATACACGAACACGGACGCGTGTACATAATCTTTATAATTGTTTTGGCTTTAAAATGTACTTTAGATCTAAAAGTGTTTATATGTATCTGGTGATGTACATGGAGCAGCTGTTATAGACACCAATGACTGTTCCTCAAAAACTTAAACACCATATGATTCAACAACTTTACTTCTGCTTGTATTATCAAATAGAACTGAAAGCAAGGTCTGGCTTTTACCGTACCAAGAGCATGGGAGAAACCCAATGCCCACCAAAGGATGAACTCATAAAGCAAGCACAAAACAGAATATTATTTAGCTTTCCAAAGGAAAGGAAAAGCCAACAAATGCTTTAATATACAAGATGTTGAGGGCGCTCTAGTATGTGAAATAAATCAGTCTAAAGAAAGGTGAAGCGTTTACATGACTTTTCTACAGTAATCAAATTTATAGAAACAGAAAGTAGAACAGTAGGTCCCACAGAAGATGGAAACAGGGAACTGCTTAATGGTATAGAGGTGCAGTTCCACAAGAGGAAAACTGTTCTAGACATCAATAGTGTGAAGGGAAGGCAAATCATATACTTTAAAAACGGTTGACAGTAAGTTCTATGCTGTGTATTTAATGACACTTAAAAACATACTTAAAAAACAAACAAGACCAACTACACAATCGTGGCTTTATTCTTTTAACAGAAGATGAGCCAAGCGGAAGGAGAAAGTCCCAAGGGCCACTTTTAACACACTGGCGAACACTCTACAGAAGTGTTTTCCCTTCAGCTAAACCTTGGGTTTCATCCTCCAGAGCCGCCCCTTGGCTCTGACTCCCTAGCCTCCTGGCTGGAGCCAGAAAGAAGTAAATCACTTTGGAGACACTGTTTCTGTACATGACAATAGACTTCAGGACTCCTCCAGGGTTGTCCACAAACTTTTATCTCCTATAAAAGATTAATATTCTGCCAAGAAACGTTTGAATTATATAAGGCTTCAATCTAGCACTGTGCAAGCATCTGGCACGGCTCCTTTCCATTCTGCAGAGCAGATGTTCTCTGCTTGTCATTATTTCCTGATGTTTACTGGTTTCTGATGCCCTCTATTTCTCCAGGATTGTTTTCTCAGTCTCCCCCTTGTTGCTACTTGCTTAAAGCTAGTGCTACAAATAACATTTTGGTACAAAAGAAAATATCACTATACCCCCTCCCCTTAGGCAATGTTTCTTGAAAGTTGAAATAAAAGTGTGCTGTATTTCCTTTGCATTGGAGTTTGAAAAATGCTTGAGAGAACGCGTTATAGTAACTTATCTGAGTTCAGAGAACACCTGACTCTTGTGTCCCAGGATAAAAGATTGCACCAGGGACACACGGTTAGGAATAGTTTATTAAGAGAAAAAAAAGGCACTTCCAAGAATACAGTGGGCAAGTGGGCCGAGGAAAAAGCCACCAAGCACTAGGCCACAAGGCACATGGCCCTTTGCAGGACATTTACATAGCACCAGACTCTCACATATTTGAATATAATGTGCTTTTCTATTCCATACTCTGTGAGCTAAGGGGAAGAAAGGCTTCCACGTTTTCTCTGCCTGCTGGTTTCCTTTATATGTTAACCTTGATGTTGATTTCCCCAGTCTATTCTGCCACAAACCTCTCTGAAGGGTTAAAATGGCTGATCTCATAGGCTACCTCCTGGTTAGGCCTCTGTCAGGTTAGCTATTCAGGTATTTATGGTCATTGAGATGAGGGGCAGGAACTTCACTCATCTGTGCCTGCTTTTATCCTAAAGTCTGAATCTAAAGGCCACATTGACCTTGTCTCAGAAATAGTTGCAATTGTTAAGGGCAAAAATTGCTTTTTCTCCATGTTTGGGTCCCATTTACATCTTTTCCAAGAACATCAGACAAATGTTGGACTTTGGAATTGCTCCGCAATTTTTGTCTCTGGGTCATTCTAGCTCATTGCATTTTAACCATATTCTCGTGTGTGTGTGTGTGTGGGGGGGGGGGGTGGTCCTCTCATTACACTAAAATTCTCAGGTGGCTTTTAAGGACTTTTCCCTCTACAGAACCGTATAAAAGAGTTTTGGTAACTTTCTCAGCAATTGCCAAGGTAAGACTGCCCCAGACGCCCGGTGGTCTGGCAGGACCTTCGAATTATCTCTGGAAAGCAAAGGGTTGCTGTGGCACCCATTTAACAGCTGCGCGAAATTCACCTGCAAATCATCCGGCACACACAGGAGAGTCTTTCCTCTACCCCCAGCCCTTCATTTTCCCTGAGACAAATCTCTTGCAGCCCAAGATGTCCTTGAACTGTATTTGTGGTGGATGCTGGCCCCGAAAACTCCTTATTTTTTACCTCCCGGAGTGCTGAGATAACAAGAAACTTGAGCCACCTTGCTTGGCTTCCTTGCTCTCCTGTGTCCTGATAAGAGGAAGATTTCAACACCATCCATACACGTTTGCTGGGAGGTGTAGGTCATGACCTTCACTTAGGAGAAGGCAGATGACCTGCCTGAAATTACCCAATCCCCCAGTTGGGAGGTCTTTACCATT
>CABHPR010154124.1:10777-31629 GCA_902168415.1 Peromyscus melanophrys
TGTGTGTGTGTGTGTGTGTGTGTGTGTGTGTGTGTGTGTGTGTGTGTAGAGTTTGTACCCTCACCCTATTTGCAGCAGTTTTCTCTCTTTGCTTCCTGCATACAGATACAGACAGGGGAACGGACAGGAACTTCCTGCCCAGGCCATCTGCTATTTCCCCTGCCATTATGGACTCTCCCTCTATAACCATGAACATAAATGAACTCTTCCTTCTATGAGTTGCCTTAATCTTGGTTTTTTAATCACAGCAACGAAAGGTAACTAATACAGGCACTGCAGGGGGTGGAAGTCATCGGAGAGGAGTCTTTTTGTTTTGAAACTGGGAAAGTCCTGGACAAACCTGGGTGAGCTGTCACCCTGTGTGGGACAGTGGGCCTGCCCATACAAGTCCGTATTGCATTTCAGTATGTTAAGCTGTCCGCCTTTTGATTGTCCCCAGACACATTGACTTGTTACCCAGTACTCTCATCCATGATTCATCCACACTGTCAGCTCTTGATAGCTTTTAACATGCTCCTGCTAGGAAGAAACACAAAAATGTCTATAGAATAGCATCGTCCACTGTCCACAGGCTGGCACTTTGGTGTTTAGGACTTGATGAAATGCTTCTGGGTTAGATGACAGGACACTTAGACCCCATGACTATCCTGGGGTCTCCTATCCTTTTCTTCAACAAAGGGGTATCATATTTTTATCAGCGGAAGAAAGTCCTCCCAGCTAAAATTTAAAAATAATATATATTTTGAAGCAAAGATTGGATGTCTACATCCTTTCTTGTTCCAGCATTCTGTGGTCTTCTGTTGAGAGTCGCTAATTCTCCAAAGGCTGTGGAGGGAATGAATCTAAAGAAAATTGCCTGCTCAAAAAGGGGGGATGGAGAGAGAGAAAGAGAAGGGAGAGAGAGAGAGAGAGAGAGAGAGAGAGAGAGAGAGAGAGAGAGAGGTGCTCACTGTGTGGTCCTTTTATTTTTAGTAAATGTGTTGGAAAAATCAAGTTATGTTTATTCTGAGCATCTAAGGGACCAGTGAGAGTGTGTAGTCTGGAAAATGGTGGAATTATAAATTATTATACATGTCTGCTGGTTGGGGAAATTCATATGCCAAAAATACTACCACATGTAAGCTGACCTATAGATTTTCATTAGTTTACTGGCCAAAAGTATATACATTGGCTGAAGAGAATAAAGTAAAGTATGTCTCAGAGAAGTAGAAATGCATTAAACTGCTATTCTTTTGTGAGATGTGTCTTTCTGTTAGATTTCTTGTTTATCCTAACATGCCCACCCCTTTTCTAAGTTCATGTATCTTTTGTGGCATTCATTGTAAATCATAGTGCAGACTATTTTCTTGTTAAAGACACACAAATTTTGGTACCTTCTAGCTTCTAGTACCAACCAAACTCTGATGTTTATCCCCTCTGAGATTTCACTTGTATTTTAGACTTGATTTGTTTGTTTGTTTGTTTGTTTGTTTGTTTTTGAGGCAAGATCTCTCTACATAGTCCTGGCACTCAGTATGTAGTCCAGGCTGGCCTCAAACTCGCAGATATCCACCTGCCTTCGCTTTCCAAGAACTGGGATTAAAGGCACGTGACAGTACACACAGCTTGACTTTTGTTTTCTGTAGGATGCTGTTTTCCTCTGGACCGCCCACCCTGTCCTCTGATGCATGAATGCTTGACTGGGGACCAGCATACACTGACTGGGAATGGGGACTTCAGTAGATGAGATGACAGACCTACCACCTTTTTTGAATAACAAGGGCCCCTCCTGGAGAGTGGAAAATCATATTGCCTCAGTATCTCAGGAGTGCAGCTACATAAATATTACAATGCATCATGGAACAGTGTCTTTAGGCAACACAGCTGATATTGCTCACAATGAAGTAATGGTAGAAATAACTTCCAGTAGTTTCCAGCTTTAATTATGAGAAAGGAGCAAAACACAGAAAGATGCCATCAAAATTGATGTTTTTTCACAGTGATGTGGAGATGTCTTTGACTAAAGCATGCACATATTTTCCCAGAAAATATATACACTGGGGTGGTTCCCCCTAATATTTCCCACCTTTGTTTTTTTGTGATATAGTGTTACATTTGTGTTTTAAGCCACCCACAGACTCAGCTGTTTGGGTAATGTGGGCTCCTAGGCAGAGGCAGCTCAAGTTTGTTACTGTGAAAATCTACCCACCTCAAGGATCATTTTATTTTTACATATTTATATTTTTTTGCAGTGTAAGATCTGTGCTTGTGTGTGGTAAATGCTCTACCACTGAACTCCACACTAGGGCCTTGAGGCTCATTTTAATGAAATGTCTGCCTCAAAAATGTTTTAGTGGATGTTGGGTTTTGCTATTCTTGTAGTAAACAATAATTTTATTTATTTTTATTCTTTATTGAAATAATTCTTTTCATAGATGTAGTCTGATTTCGGTTTCCCCTTCTCCATTTCCTCCCAGATGCTCCCCACTTCCCTACCATCTCACTCCATGCCTTCTTTCAATCTTTCTCTCTTTAGAAAACAAATAGACAAGCAAAACAAACAAACCAGAATATAAAGGGGTAAAAAAAAAGGATAAAAGCACCAGAGCAGTTTTCTTTGTGAGCAGTTACCAATTAGAGGTAGCTTGATGGAGTCTGGAGATGGAACTCAGCCTGGCACGAACTGCTCTAGAGGTACTGTGTGGTTGATATATTGTGCACCCCAATAAACTTATCTGGGGGTCAGAGAACATAACAGCCATTATATTAAACATAGGTTTAGGCAGTGTTGACACACGCCTTTAATCCTAGCATTCAGGAGGCAGAGATCCATCTGGATCTCTGTGAGTTCAAAGCCACCCTAGAAACAGCCAGACATGGTGACACACGCCTTTAATCCCAGGCAGTGATGGCAGGAAGCAGAAAAGTATATAAGGCGTGAGAACCAGGAACTAGAGCCCCTTTTAAGCTTTTAGCTTTTAGCAGCAGTTCAGCTGAGATCTATTTAGGTGAGGACTCAGAGGCTTCCAGTTTGAGGAAACAGATCGGCTGAGAAGTTGGTGAGATGAGGTTAGCTGTGGCTTGTTCTGTCTCTCTTTTTCAGAATTTACTCCAATACCTGGCTCCTGGGTTTGTTTTTATTAATAAGACCTTTTGCAGTTCGTGTTATGGTACTATCTTATAGTGTTGTTACTTTTGAGTCAAATACCTTTATCCAATGGGCTCGTTTGTTGCCATGCTGGGGAACCTAACTTTAATGATTTTTCTAGGAATAGTAGAAGTTAAAAATAAATGCTTTCTACTGAAAACTTCATAAACCTATGCTTTGTGATAAGAGCTTTTAGGCAATGTTCAATTTTATTATTATATTAACATTAGATGTAGGTAAAGTCATAATTTCCCCCTTGAAGAAAGGATCCTCAGGGGAGAGGTTAATGAGGAAGATGGGAGTCAAGAATGAAGACCTGAACAAAGAACATGAATTCATATTTATGAACTAATAATTTAGTGGATACTTAAAAATATAACCACATGAATTCAAGGGGAAGTAAATATTGGATACTGTCATTGGTCAACTTGGCCAGAGCTTGGTATTTAGATATCTGGTCAAATGTCAGTCTACAGAGTCTCCCTGTGTAGCTTCTGCTGGCCTTGAACACATGGACCCTCCTTGGTGGGGTCACCTATGTGTGCTACCCAGGCTTGCTTGTAAAGGTATTTTCTAGATGATTGATACTTAGATTTTGAGCAAAACAGTTTACCCTCCACTCTCCATACTGTGGATGAGCCTTATCCAGTCACTTGCTAGAGGTCCCTCTTAAGGAGGCTGAAATTCTGCCTCTGGATTGGCTTTGGACTTAATATGCAGCAGACTGCTTTTCTGGGGTCTCTGTCCTATCTGGTTCTCTGGAGCATCATGGCTAACACATCATCAAATTGATATGGGTACCTGTTGAGCACTCTACAAGGTCTCAAGCCCTGGTATCATACATAGACGTGTGAGTGTGTGTGTGTGTGTGTGTGTGTGTGTGTGTGTGTGTGTGTGAGAGAGAGAGAGAGAGAGAGACAGAGAGAGACAGAGAGAGACAGAGAGAGACAGAGAGAGAGGCAGAGGCAGAGGCAGAGAGTGACAGAGAGTGTGTGTATGTGAGTGAAAGTGTATGAGTGAGTGTGTGTGAGCTTGATTACAGTACAACAACCTCTATAGTCCCCATTTTGCAAAGGTGATGTGATCCCAAAATACAGATGACCCAATTCTGAGACCATTGCCTTAAGCTAGGAGTATTGATGTGCTTCCCCTCCAAAGTTTCAAATACGGGACAATGCCTTGATGAGGTTGCTGTGGCACCGCAGCACAGCTGGGCACACAGTTTTGTATCCAGGAGTACACTGGTGTCAGTAGTCACAGGGAGTCGATGAGGTGAGAGTTCGGGGGCTTTGGAGAGCTCACGCTATGGAGTTTCTGGAAGGAGCAACAGCAGCACAGAACACTTTGAGAGAGATTCTGAAGGAAGCCCAGACACAGAGAGAAGTGGATGCAGTGTCTGAAGTGGGGTGCATGACCCCAGTGGGTTCACAACTGGGAAGTGAGTTTGGTGTATGAAAGGGGGAGGTGCATCTGAAGTTTCAAGTTGAGGAGTTAGCACAGTGGGACAATGTGAGTAGTTTCAATCTTGTCTCTCTCTTTTCTCAAAAAAGATTTTCGTTTTTTAGTGTGTGTATCTTCATTATATAGTTTTTGAAACATGTGCATTTGCAACCATGAAAAAGATAGCTTTCTATTCTGTGGCTCAGCTCCACTAATACCACACTGACCTCCACCATGAGAATGCAAGGGAAGCAGTGTTAGAGCAAGGCCTGAAGAGGTGTGATAAAATATTGCCTATGTGTGCTTTTCTTTATATATTTTAGTGTGTGTGTGTGTGTGTGTGTGTGTGTGTGTGTGTGTGCGCTGCATGTGTATGGAGGTTCAAGGACAACTTTCAGGAGTGGGAGTGGGTTCTCTCCTTCCCCTTGTTGAGTCATGGTCTTCTTGTTTCTGATGAGCTGTGTACTCCATGCTAGCTGCTCCCAAGCTTTTGAATGATCGTCTTGTCTCTTCACGTCTCAGAGTATGAGTGCCAGGATTATAGATCCGAGGGATCTCATCTGGCCTTTTTTATGTGTGTTTCTGGGATGCAGCTCTGGCCATCAGGATGGGTGGCGAGTGCATTTCTCTGTTGAGTGTCTCTCCAACCCTGCTTGCTTTTCTTCACGGAGATCTTGTTTTAGAGTTGGGGAACACAGAGATGAAGTAGGTTTGTGTAGACCATTTGAGAAAATATGCAGAAGAGCCAAAGGCCACATATGCCCAGAACAAGGGATAGAAAAAACTCAGGGGAAGGAGTGGACCCTAGTGGAAGGCATGAGAACTGCGTAGGCTCTCACTGAAGAACAGGTGAGCCTTAGTTCTCTGAACAATAGTCGCAGTAACTGGGCACAAAAGAGGCCTTAACTGATGGTGTGTGGCCAGAACCATCATTTCAAGAATCCAACTTTAAGGTCCTGAGCCTTTGCCGGAGCACTGCAAATCTCTTGGCACTTATTGAAATTAATTTCCCTGGAAGAAAATTCCCATATCCAGCTTTGTTAACTGAACATTTGAATAGAGTGTTTCTAGGAGATAAGTAAAGCCCAGATTAATGATACAACAGTGTGACAAAATGGAAAGGTGGCATCATCACACTTATCAAAGCCTAGAGTGTTTACAATAACTCCGTAGCTTGTAACTGGGGTTTCCTCAGGTAAAAGCAGCAATTCCCAACACACCCTGTGGCTGGAATCAGTGAGCTTGTATCTCATACAAAACGCTGCTTGGCGCCTGTTACACTTTTATTTGGGAGTTGAGAATAAAGAAGGAAAGCATGCTACTTTAAGTCCCCAAGAAAGTTATGTTTTTAATTCCACACCATCGAAAAGGCAAACAAATCTGTAATTACACTTCATGCGTGGAGATCTGTAGAGGAAAAATAAATTGCTACCTATCTACCGCCCCCCCCCCCCAGCCACAAATCAGTCTTCGAATGACTAATCACACAGGAAAATTGTATGCTTGATGCCGATTGCTTTCTCTTTGGTCTGTTGTGAACAATTAAGAATTTAGATCGTGGACTGGCTGGGCTGTTTTTGAAGGATGACCCAAAGTCATTTTTTTTTTTTTTTAATTCTCCTTATCCTGGCTTGAGCATTCCATTCCTGTTCATCTAAAGTGTTATCTTCAGGAGGTGCATAGTAAACTGTAAATTCTATCTCAAGGCAGTCCTGTTAGTACCACAACATCTGTCCTTTCATCTGGTCACCGTATCTGCCTGATGGTAGCAGGGGTATAGTCATTTTTACCATGTGGAGACAAAGCAGCTTTGAGCACTGGTCACCATGTATTGATCCAGTGCCATTGAGGGCCCCAACAGCCCCAGCACTGGATCTCTGCTTTCTTAGTCTCATCAGCTAACGAGGAACACCTGTAGTAGTACCGTGTGCGTCTCGTCTAGCGGAAGAAAATAAAAACAGATGTACCCTATGATCCCGCTTTTCCACGTCCCATAAATGCACGAAAGAATTGCAAGCAGCACTGGAAGAGATGTCCGTATTCCCATGTTCAGAGAAGTGTTATTCAAGAGAGTCAAGTGATGGAAGCCACATATGAGGTCATAGGTGTGAAAATGGATGAGACGTTGTGGAAGGGGGAGCTTGGCCTATGCTCAACAACACAGATGAGCCGTGGGGACAGTAGGCCAAGTGAAATAAGCCAGTCACAGAAAAGACAGTGTATTATTCCATTTATAGGCAGTAATAGATCCACAGAGACCAGGAGTAAAGAGCTGGTGCAAGGCATTGAGGAAGGTAAAATGAAGAGTTGTTTGACAGAGAAGTGCTTCAATTTTGGCTGTACATGGTGGCCAATGTCACATACATAGCAATGTGACTGTACCAAATGACACTGAGATGAATTGAAAAATGGCTGACATGGTAAATTTTATAGTGTGTATATTTTACTGCTGATTTTTAAAATACTACAGAAGAAAAATGAACTGTATCACAGAAGTTCAACTCTAGTTTATTAGCAGCCTCACCCAAGCTAGACCAATTCTGGCCCCAAGTATGGAGTGATCTTTGGCTAGACCCAAGTGGTCTATGGGGGTACCTGGGTGCTGGGAAGAGAAAAACAATCCATAAAGCAGTGTTGCAGACAGCAGCAAGGAAGCAGGCCCTGCACAAACTGGACCAAGCAACTGTTCTGTAGACAGACGTTTTAGACACCATAAGTGACTTGAGCACACAGGGCAGAGAGTGCTATCTTCAAATTACCTTTGCCTGGTAGTCCTTGAAAGTACTCAAGGTGAGTGGGTGTTCGCCTGGTAGTCCTTGAAAGTATTCAAGGTGAGTGGGTGTTCGTTACACCTTCCAGGTATTGTGTGACAGTCGGTTCCAGGTGGGCACCATCTACTTACAGTGCAGAGGAGACAGGAGCAGGCTCAGGAGACCATGGCCCAACCTTCTGTGGCTGAATATAATGGAAGATTAGGGGAGCAGTTCAGTGGTGAGGTGTTTAAGGGACTGTACCCTTTTAGATTTGAGAAAGTGTGGGCTTGCCTTCATCCCTCTTATGTTTTTAAAGACCTGGCCTCTGCTCGTCCAAGGGTATCGTATTGAACAATGAACCAAAAAGTTATCCAGATAATCAATATGCATACCTCAGCCGCTCACATGGTAAAGGCAAAACTCAGGGTATTTGAAGACACCTTCTTGTGTAGTAAGCCACCCCCCCAAAAGGCTCCATTCCTTTTCAGTGTGTGTGTGTGTAAACATTCACATGTGTAAATACGGGCATGCTAGTGACATGGCATATGCATAAGACGACAGAGGACGATGCTGGGCCCTGACCTTCCACTTTGTTTGAGACAGAGTTTCTTGAGTTTTGCTCCTGCATTTGACAGGCTAGCTGGCTGCCAGCTCCTTGGGATTCTCCTGACTCTACCTCTCACCTCAACTCTAGGAGCACGGGGATTGCTCTGCTGTGCCCAGTTTTATGTGGGTTTTAGAGAGTCAAAGTCAGGTCCTAGTGTGTACACAGCAAGCACGTTGCCCACTGAGCCATCTCCCCAGGTCTCTGTTCGCCCTTTGGCAGAGTATGGTGGGAATCCACAGTGAACTCAGCGCTCCTGTCCACACACGCTATTGAGTGCATTTCATCTGGATGACCTCTGCTCTTAGGTACAGTCCTTTATTTGTGAAGTACACAGCATAAACAGCCCAATCAGCCCTCTGGCTTTTGGCTACTAGCATCCTGTCTGCTTTATAATGTCACGGTGACAAACAGCTGGGCTAGGAAGGAGAAAGGTATTGATCAAATCTTTCTCTTTGGAAGAAAAATTTGTGTGGCATTTAGATTGCCCTCACCTCAGATGGAATTTGAAGGAAATGGCAATGTGGTGATGTTGCATGTGAGTATGGCTTAAGTTCAAAGAGTTTTTATATTTCTTTGAGTACCTGAAACTTAGTGTACTCTAGTTAATATTGAAATAACGAACAAAGGTTTCTAAATATCAAAGAAGTAACAATAGTTATCACAATAAAAATCTGTAGTTAGTGTTAGATTTTTAGGCTAAGAACTGGCTGCAAATACAGAGAAGAAACAGGCATAAAAGTTGAGCCTAGGGTGGGAGTTTTATTAAGGACGCTTAGATGTTTATCTCCTGTATGCCTCATTAGTGGTTTGGGGATCCTGCTTCTCCAGTTATCTCCCTCCAGTCTCACAGACCCTGTCTTTTAGAAAGGCAGTGTTGCTACTTGCTGTACGCCATCATGTCAAGTCTTGCAGACCTGTACTCCTCTCGACTTAATTCTTGGCTAGGAGCCCAAGACTGTCATGTTTTTACAACACTGTTTATTGGTGCTTCTTCTTGGAAGAGCCTTGCTGCCTTAGGTTGCTCATGAACCCAACTTTTCAGACACTGCAGAACTTGAGTCTGAAGAGGTCTAAGCATGTGGCTGTCAAAGGCATTGGTTGGCTGCCACCATCTTTAACTTGAAATGATCCTTTCCACTCAGGAACAATACCAAGGCCACCTGGAAATTAGCAGGAAGTTTGAATTGAAGTCAGGATTCTGACTTGTCTTCAGTTAGTCCTTCTTCATTACAGGTACCAGGGGCAGTGTTTTGCGAGTCCTTCGGTGGTGGTGGTTTCCTTTGTCCTTGCAGGTGTAGAGCTTGGCTCTGATTTCAAGGAGCTGAGGCAGGTTGCAACAGTCAGCTCTCTCCATGATGCAAGTTATAGATCAATTCAGACCCATTTAGAGAAACAGGAGATGAGGAAGATGCATGTGTATGGACTCTGAGTAGGCATATATGCCTATAACAGAAGATGTCTTAGTCCTCACGCTCTACCTTCAGAGAGTTCACAGGAGTAGATAGCCTTTGGCCTCCTCACAGCTGCCTTTCGTCACCGTACAGGTTGGGATCTCCTCTACCCCTCATACAAGCCCAAGGAAATGCAGCCAGTTGACTTTGTATTTCATGGACAGATACATGTGTCTGGTCTAGTTGTACTATTTGGGAACATTATGCTCCAGGAGCAGGCTGTAGGAAACAGAGGAAAGAGTGTGAGTCGAAAAGGCTTTAAGCAGGTAACCCTCAAGGTTGTGCAATTTGCACATGAGTGTGTATGGATGGGTTGACGTGTCTGTGTCAGAGGGGCCAGGAGGGAACAAAATGAAGAAATTGCATTGGCCTGTTTCTGTCATAATTTCAGATTCAGTGCTTTATATTCTTTCTACCCAGAGCCATTGTCTTGTATAATTTTGAGTTCCTTGGATTGGATTCTGCTGTACTAGCCCTGGAGTCCTTGTTGCTGAAATCCCAGAGTTCATAGGATGATTTGAGGTGATGAAGAGTCACATGCACACTGGCTCTCACTTGTTCATTCTGGCTGACTGCATTATAGATTTCTACTTCAGCCAAGACCACATGCTCATAGGTAGCGCCATCCACAGGGGCTGGGCCCTTTGGTATCAATTAGCAATCAAAAAAGGACCCCACAGACATGCCCACAGAACACTCTTCTGGAGTAATTCCTCAATCAAGGTTCCCTCTTCCTAGGTGTGTCAAGTTGACAGCGAAGATTAGCCATTGTAGTTGTGTTGTCACAAATAGAAACACACTTTCGAAACACGCTGTCTACTAAACGTTTGCCACTTTCTTGTTCTTGTAATGACAAATAGGAAGCCCCCAATGAAATGCTCTCTTTTGTGAGAGTTGCCTTGGTCATGGTGTCGCTTCACAGCAACAGAAGAGTGACTAGAGTGGCTAAGACAGAGCTGGTCATCCAGAAAATAAATCAAAACCGAGTATTTTATGCTGTCATTTGGAAACACCAAGAAGCCGTAACTCAGTGGGAGCAAAGCCAAAACGGAATGCAGAAAACATCTCCAATACAGGTGACAATTTGTCTCCTTTCTCTGCTGGACTCATTGAGCATCATTTACAACCATCAGCCAGTTCACATCTTTCTGGTCCCTAGATACCACCAAGACACCATTCTACCACCAGCCATGCTTTATCTATGCCTAGGGTATGGGAGGACAATGTTGATTCAAACATTGTCACGTATTAGATTTTTTTCTTTTACTTTTATTATTATTATTGCTTATAATAATAATTACTACTTATTACTATTACTCTTAGGATTTGAACCCTTGGGCTTACACATACTAGGCAAGCATTGTACTGCTGGGCTAGTACATTAGATATTAATGAGGTTTTGCTATTTCATTAATTATCTGAAAGTGCCTTTTTGGTGTTCATTCATTTAAGGGAGCAATTCACTGAGTCCTACTGCTTACATGTGGTGATGCCTGCTTAACACTCTTTGAGAACTGTAGTTCTTCTCTTTTTTTGAGACAGAGTTTCTCTGTGTAGCCCTGACTGTCTTGGAACTTGCTCTGTAGACCAGACTGGCCTCGAACTCACAGAGATGTAGTTCTCTGTGGTGATATTGTGTTCCCCAATATATTATGAACACTAATAAACTTATCTGGGGTCAGAGAACAGAACAACCACTAGATAGACATAGAGGCCAGAAAATGGTGGCACACACACCTTTAATCCTCGCATTCCGAAGGCAGAGATCCAGCTGGATCTCTGTGAGTTCAAAGCCACACTGGAAACAGCTAGGCATGGTGCCACACGCCTTTAATCCCAGGAAGTAAAAGCAGGAAACAAAAAGGTATTTAAGGCATGAGGACCAGGAACTAGGCCTGGTTAAGCTTTTAGGCTTTTGAGCAGCAGTTCAGCTGAGATCCATTCGGATGAGGACACAGAGGCTTCCAGTTTGAGGAAACGAGATCAGCTGAGGAATTGGCGAGGTGAGGTAGCTGTGGCTGGTTCTGCTTCTCTGATCTTCCAGCGTTCACCCCAATACCTGGCTCCAGGTTTGATTTTATTAATGAGACCTTTTAAGATTCGTGCTCCAGTTTTCTTTTTACTTCCATTCACTATCAAGGAAATAGAGAAGCAAGGTTTGTGTAACACGCCCAGGATTGCAGCTAGCAAAGGGCAGAGCCTGGACTCAAACTCAATCTAGAGAATATGTGTCTCAGGGTTTCCAGTGCTGTGATAAAACACCATGACCAAGAGCAACTTGGAGAGGAAAGGGTTTATTTCAGCTTGGACTTCTGCATCAAAGTCCACAGCAACTCAGGGCAGGATCACGAGACAAAACATGGAGGTGGGAGGAACTGAAGCAGAGGTCATTGAGGAACACTGCTTACCGGGCTTGTTCATGATTGTCCGGCATGCTTGCTTGCTTGTTTATTTTTTGTTTTTTGTTTTTTGTTTTTGAGACAGGGTTTTTCTACGTAGCTCTGGCTGTCCTGGAACTCACTTTGTAGAATAGGCTGGCCTCAAACTCACAGAGATCTGCCTGCTTCTGTCTCCCAAATGCTGGGATTAAAGGCGTGTGCCACCACTGCCCAGCTTTTGCCTGCTTTCTTATAGCACCCAAGTCCCTCACCCCAGGTGTGACACAGCCTATGTATCTTCCCACATAAATCATTGATCAGGAAAATGCCCCACAGTCTTGCCTGCAGTCAGTCTGATGGAGGCATCTTAAGCTTATGTCAAGTTGACAGAAATCCAGGACAATGTGTGATCTTTAATTTGTACCTTCTCGGAACAAAGTCCTTCTCTCGCTCCTACAATCATGGAATTCCCTCTTACAGAGATTGAAGGAGACTAATGTAGCTCTGTGTATGACCATGTGACTTCCAGACCGGGGCCCAGGCTGTTCACTACTGGAGATATGGGTGTTTTTGCTTTTCATTTCTTCAACAAATGACTAACAGATATGTTAAGTGTAGCTGGGTTTTCCTGCCTGGCCCACAATTAGGACAAATCTGTCACCGGTCAGTCCCACAGCTACTCAGACCCGACCAAGTAAACACAGAGACTTATATTGCTTACAAACTGTATGGCCGTGGCAGGCTTCTTGCTAACTCTTCTTATATCTTAAATTAACTCATTTCTATTAATCTACACCTTGCCATGTAGCTCATGGCTTACCGGCATCTTCACATGCTGCTTGTCATGGCAGCGCTGGCAGTGTCTCTCTGCCTCAGCCTTCCACTTCCCAGAATTCTCTTCTCTGTTAGTCCCACCTATACTTCCTGCCTGGCCACTGGCCAATCAGTGTTTTATTTATTGACCAATCAGAGCAATTTGACATACAGACCATCCCACAGCAGTTAAGTTTTCAAATTATCAGAACAGTGTTCTTTTCTGGCCTAGAGTGCTCTTCCAAGCAGCATAACTCATGTAAATCTTTATCTCAGAATTTTTTAAACTCATACTTATCTTTCCTATTTATAGCTTCTTTTAGGACCCATAGGGTTCTATATACTAAACAGGTCCCAGTGATCTTGCCATGTTATCTGGAATCCCTAATTTATTAACTGGTTTTCCTCCATGGGATAGGAATCCCTGTCCAGCTGAAAGTATTGCTCCAGTTTTCAAAACTGATGCCATTATTTTATGTACGCCACTGGTAGCTTTCTTAATTATACCTTACTGTATTTATACCATAGTCTTTCAATTATCTATCAGCTGTTTATCTATCTATCTATCTATCTATCTATCTATCTATCTATCCATCTATTATCTATTGTCCATTATAACTGTAATTAGAGAAAAAATAGGTAGACAGAGAATCCCACATCTACACATTTAACTAGCCTGAGACTCATTAAAAAATATTTAGAAAAAAGAAATTATCTATGTTGAAAATATGCAGCCCCTGCTTTTGTCATTATTCCTTAAATGAAACAATATAGCAACTATAAATTTGGCACTTACACTGTCTTAGTTACTGTAAAGCCCTAGACAGGATTTGTGGGGGTTTTTTTGTTGTGTGTGTGTGTGTGTGTGTGTGTGTGTGTGTGTGTGTGTGTGTGTAGGAGGATGTTCCTAGTTATTTGCAGCTGTAGCATTTCCTATAAGGGACTTGAGCATCCTCAGGTTTTGGTCCCTGCAGGGGTGTGTGGGTCCTGAAACTTAACCCTCCATTGATATTGAGGGATAATGAATCAGTATTTCCTTATATACTTGGTTATTAGTACATATTTAACTAAAGAAATTTTCCTTTGAGCATAACTGTATATACACCCCCTTTGCCCCATAACCAAAGGGGAAAAGTAAGTTGCCCTTCAAAGCCAGCACCTCTCACCAGCTTTTCCTTTATAGGCCTAAGGGCAGTGGTATCCATGGGATACTGAGTTTGAAAGGCCAGTACTTAGTAAACCAAATCCTGTGGAGCTGCCTTGAGTCTGGATGTTGTTATCTGTTAGATAGGACTAAGAATAAATATCTTACCAGGTTTAATGATGTTTAGATAAAATCATATCTATATTTCTGACATTGTGCCAGCCTCCTAATACAGATATTTTATAAGAGTTAGTTACTGTTGGATATGAAGGGGTTGTCCTAAGGAATATGAATAGTTAGCAGATAGATCATAACGAGAAAGGTATAAGAAAAAACACTGCAGTGTTGCCTAAACTATAGGAAATAAGGGGGGAAGTAGGGCAAAGAAATCTCTATTTGTGGCTTATGGATGTAAAACTTACCTAAGAATTCACAGGTGTGGCCTGTTTAAGACTAGGTAGGCCCCGGCAGTGGTGGTGCACGCCTTTAATCCCAGCACTCGGGAGGCAGAGGCAGGTGGATCTCTGTGAGTTTGAGGCCAGCCTGGGCTACAGAGTGAGTTCCAGGAAAGGATCCAAAGCTATACAGAAAAACCCTGTCTCAAAAACCCAAAAAAATAAAAAATAAAATGCACTAGGTGGGAACTTAAAAAGCCTTTGTAAAAGTCTATTTTTACCTTTCAGAGGACATGCCAGGGAATCAGCAGGAAGATAGTTTGCAGGTTTCAGAATAAAATTTTAGACAAAGCAAAGGGAACCTTTCCAAGGACTTCTGATGTAATCTCTCATTCATGAGAAGCTGTTGAGCAGGCTTCTAGAACATGTGATCAAGCTGTAAAGATGGACGGCGTCAGGATCCTGGTGTCTTCTTGTGCCTTACAGAATCAAATACCCTTGGAGTTTTTTATTTCTAGTGCTGGGAATTGAACTGCAGACGCTTGCATGCTGAGCAAATGCACATTTTGCACATTGAGCAATACTCTCTGCCCTAATAGAAGTATTTTAAAGGAGAAAACAAAAGCAGCAGCTAGGATGCTGTCTTATCCCAAAGTCAATATTAGAAATGTAGGGGTTGGGTGAGTATTTTATTGCGAAATATATTAGTGTTTCCCAGGCTCTCCAAAGGCTCTGAATCAGCAGTATTCACCAGCTGAATTGATGAAAGCGGCTCTTAGGTGTTTTAGGAGGAAGCCATCAATGCAGAGATTGGATAGAAAAAGACATGGGGATCCAGCAGTACAGATGGTGCCTTAATGAAATTCCAGTTCAGGAAACATGAAAAGGCTATTCTAATTAAGGTAGGGAAGGTAGGAGGAAAGCCAGCGGCCTGAACAAAAAGCTGACTTGGGAACAAGAAGGCTGCTGCAAGGCAGAGGAGTGGCAGGAAGTCAGGTAGGACTACGAAGTGTGGGAAGTCAGCAGCTCCAACAGGCAATGAGAAAAGCCTTCATCACACATTAAGGCAAACACTCTTTGCATACATCAGCAGCGCAGCACAGGGAAATCTCCTTTCTCTGTTGAGTAGAGGAGGAGGTTGGTTTTCAGATGACGTCAGTGGGTCACATTGTCTGTTTTTTTTTTTTTTTAAAGATTTATTTATTTATTATGTATACAGAAGAGGGCACCAGATCTCATTACAGATGGTTGTGAGCCACCATATGGGTGCTGGGAATTGAACTCAGGACCTCTGGAAGAACAGTCAGTGCTCTTAACCGCTGAGCCATCTCTCCAGCCCCACATTGTCTGCTTTTAACCCCAAAGCAAAATTTCTAGTTTTAAAGGAGTCTGATAATGCTGAGTGGGAGCTGGAAGAGTGAATGACATGGTCAGAAGAGCTGACCGAAGGTTGTTTTAAAGAACTTTTGTTAGGATCCATAGACACGGATAGCTTGTCTACCAGGATGCTGATACTGGTTTTGAACGGTGGCCTCATAGGGCACAAGTTGCAGAGAGAACACACACCTTAGAAAAGAGAAGTATGGCATTTAGATGGAACATGAGTGAAGGATGGCCTCTAAAGCGCACAGCAAAACATTTTATGGCCTGGAAGAAAATTTGATGGTAGTGGAGGAAGGGTAGCAGATATTCAATCCAATGAACAGCACAGAATTAATCTGGAAATATCTTGCAGGCTGGGAGGTGGCAGGTGGTGGTCTGAGAGAGCAAACCCTGCCTGACTGATGCAGCCTCCGAGTGATGGAATGGTAGCCATAGATTGAGAGGAAGTGAAAAATGCCATCTAGTTTGATTTGAGGACCCCTTGTCAGACTTTGAAGGAATGATTACCTTTCACGGTGCAACTCTCTGAGGAGCACGCCTCACTGGGGCACATGGGAGCATGTTTGATTAGGGATTTGTAGTCACAGTGGAGTATGTAAAAAGAGTTATATCAGTAAATGTTCCGAAGTGACCAGTACTAGAAAAAAGACTTGTTTAAAATGCCTAGTGATTTTTCAAGTTGTGTAACAGTAGACGCCTAGATTGGAGGCAGGAGTGGGAGGGGTCTTTAGATCAATGGTCAGCCAACTGTGGTCATTTAGAGATGTGATTGAAAACAGAGTAGAAAATGATGTCCAGATCAGAGGGTAGGGACTCCAAGACAACAATTACTCTTTTTTGTGAGAGTAATAATGACAAATCCATGCTTCGGAGATAGACATTTGGGGTTTAGGTGATACTAGCCTCATCTCCACCCCTATCCCCCACCACCAGATGCAGTCCTGGGTGAGTTTTGTAGCCTATCAAGCTGGTCCTTTTTGGACTGGCTCCAGCTCTTAAGTGTAGACCTTGTCCATATAAAGGTCGAGTAAGGAACCACACTGTGCTGAGTTCCTATTGTAGCCTTAGGAGAGTAAAAACCCACTCTTTGCTTCACAAGTCGAGGAGGATGGGAGCCATTGGGAAGGCTGTGAGATGGTTTAAAAGTTGGGAAAAACAAGGCTTCCAGGCCAAGCAAAACTTGAACTCAGTGTGGAAAAATGTTGAGCGATAAGTTATTATTGTTAATAATAAATGCATATTGGCCACAGCTGTTCTGTATTTCTTTTGAGGACAAGTGAAGAGGGCCAAAGCTTCACAGAATGAGGAATAGATTGAAAAGACGATAGTGTAACTGATACTAAGTACTGAGATAAGTCAGGGATCGAGTGTGTCTCCTTCCAAGAATCTTTGAAATTACGACCAGTTGTGTGTATAGAAGAAACACATAGTCTACATTTATCAATGTAGACTGAAGTTGCCCTCACATATAAAATGAGGAGGAGCCCTCTTAGCCCTTTCAACCATGTGTCAAAATATGAGAGACTGGGGGAGATGACTTACATGTTAAGGTCCTGCCACACAAACATGAGGACCTGAGTTCTGGTCCACAGCACCTACATAAAAGTTGGGTGACAAGTTAAGCCTCTGTAACCCCAGTGCTAGGGGATGCTGAGACAAGTGGATCTCTTGAACACCTTGGCTGACCAGCCCAGCTGACTCAGTGAACTCCAGGGAAAGACTTTGTCTCAAAGCACAAAGTAAAGATTGATGGAGAAAGCTGCCCAACGTCAACCTCTGGTCTCTGAGTGCACATATATGGGCAAGTGTACTGGCACACACATGTCCGTGCACACACACAGGTTAACATAGACATAGTACTACATACACAAATTTGTTGGAGGGACTTAGGCTTCTGTCAGACAGTTTTAATAGGCATTTCCTCTTTCACCACAACTGTGTGTTCAGCTCTCCTCTAATTACTGTTTGACTCCCTCACAGCTGTGTTTATAGGTTTTCATTCTCCGTTTTTGCTTAACTAGCACTCTCCTTGATGCCTCCAAACTTTGTCAATGGATCTTGTGTATCCTGTTCTCCACTGTAACTTCAGAACTCCAAATCAGAGATTTAATATTTGAGGAATGAATGATGGATGTTAAGCTGTGGACTTAGAAGACCATAATCGTGGAGGCTATAGTGTCACTGAAATGTATCTCCCCGCCTTTGTTAGCTAAGTCTTCCTACTATGGGAAACCTGTGTTATTTGAACCAAGAAACCTCATCCCTAGTCATGTTCTTTTAAAATACAAATAGTATCCACACAACCGCTTGAATATGGATGCTCATAACAGCTTCATGATAGGAAAAAAATGTCCAAGAGATGCTGTGCTTGATTAACAAAGTATAGAATTTCTGAGCATCATAGTACACACTACAGTGTAGATGAGTCCTGAAAACACTGCCAGATAAAGCAGTGCAGTCACAGAGGACCACCTCTTACGCTTTAATTTACATGGCATGCCCAGAGAAGGCAGATCCATCGAGACAGGAAGTAGATCGGGTTTTGTCAATGGCTGCAGAAATGAATTGGGTGGAGGAGGAACTCCTAGTGGAGATGGGGTTTCACTGTGGTATGATAAATGTGTTCTAAGGTAGACTGCCAACATGGGGTCAGACTGAAAACATTGGACTGTGGGCTGTAAATGACTTCACTCTTGAGGCACCCAGTAAGAGTCAAGCAAGAAAAAGAACACAAAGAGTATGGAGTTGAAACACTACAAAATTATTCCTGTTGAGGATGGAGAAATGGCTTAGTGGTTTAGAGCAGTTGCTGCTCTTGCAGAGGATCTGAGTTTGGTTCCCAGCACACAGGTTGGGTGGCTGATCACTGCTTAGAGTTCCAGCTCCAGGGGACTGGATGCCCTCTTCTGGCCTCAGCAGGCACTGCACTCACATACCAATGCTACATACACACAGAAGGACATGTACACATAATTTAAAAAATAATAATCTTTAAAAAAATTCTCCTTGCCATTTTTCCCTGTGGCTGACGGTACTTGAGACAAACACACTTTCTAAAGGGAGTCTCTGAGAGTGTTACTCTTTCTCTTTAGCCCAGGTGCACACACCTTGTCTCACTCCAGGGTCTTGAGTGCATGTTTCTGAGTCTTGCCCTTCACACCATGAACCTGAGAACTGTGAGCTCCAACCCAGTGTCTGGTTCATTTACTCCAGACTCAGACCATGCTAGGAGGACCACAGATGTGTACCGAGCTATTTATATTTAGACACAAACAGCCAGAAGATTTTGTTTACTTAAAGGATACATACTATCTATTGTGAGGTTATCAGAGATGCTTGATTTAATAAAAAAAAAGAGGCTTTAAATTTTAAAAATTCAAATTTAAGCCTAAAAAAAATTCAAGTTAATTTTTCAGTGAGGAGAAGACTACACAGTGGAGACAAGAAGGCTCTTGTCTCAAAAGTCAGCAGAGTGAGAAAGCAGTCTACACCATGAGAAAGTATTTCCAAATTGTAAATGGCCAATTGATAGAGAATAGACTTTTCTCTATCAAAAATATTCAAATGGCCATAAAGCACATGGAAGCCTGACACCACCCCAGCGGTATAGAGATGTCACACTGCAGGTGGAGAAATGAGAAACGAGTATTGTTGGTTATTGTGTAGGACTGTGTGGCCGATGCAAAGTCATACACTGCAGCTGCTATAGAAAATACAGTGGTAATTCCTGGTATGTACTCAAGAGAAATCAAACCCGAGGCTTGAAAAACTATCTATACACATAGCCCAATCAATCACAGTAGCTACCAGGCAGAAGCAACCCAAGCATGAACTAATAAACGAAGGAACAAAATGGGATATATGCTTATAATAGCATATTAGGCAGCCTTTAATGAGGAAGATGATTTTGACACGTGGCACAATGTGAGGGAACCTTCAAGACATTGTGTTAAGTGAAATAAGCCGGTCACAAGAGCATTAATACTAAATAATTTCATTTAGATGAGATTCCTAAAGTACTCAAATAATTCATGGACACAGGAAGTTGAACACAGATTCCTAGGGGTAGAGGGAGAAGGGATGGGAGAGATGTGGACACCATGTTCAGGTTTGGCAGGATGAGAAGTTCTGTGGGAGAAGGTGGTGGTGTTTGCTCATCAGAGTGAAGGTGGTAAGACGGTGGCACTGTGTACTTAGAAATGGTTAAAGTGGTCAGTTTTATGGGACGTATTTAATTTTCATTTTTGAGAGATTTGTTTTTATGCATGTGCAGAAGCCAGGGGGCATCTGGTACCCTCCTCTTTCATTCCCAGCAATTCCTTTGAACCTGGGGACTCAGTTTTCTCAGGTAGGCTGGAAGCCAACAAGCACCATTAGTTACATAACTGACCTCTATGGGTCTTAGTTTCCTCTCCTGATGACACCAATCAGAGGGTGGTTGCAATTTAATATGAGCACAAATGTAGAGGTTAGTTAAGTAACTTCATATGGCACACTGAGAAAGTTTAGGGTCATAGTTGCTCCCGCACCTCTTGAGACTTTTAGTGTTTTCTGCAGTTTAAATTGCATTTAGGAGCCATGATCACGGAGAGCTGCCTTTGAGCATGAGCCACCTTAGTACCCCTTATGAGCCAAAATTGAAGTCTGTGTCCCCATTTTCCTCAAATTCCTCTTCTCTCACATTCTTCCTTGCTTATCAGAATAATATGTTCATTGCATAGAGCAATGGTTCTCAACTTGTGGGTTGAGACCCCAATGGGGACCAAATGACCCTTTCACAGGGGTTGCCTAACACCATCAGAAAGCAAAGATATTTACATTATGATCCATAACAGCAGCAAAATTACAGTTAGGAAGTAGCAATGAAAATAGTTTTATGGTTGAGGGTCCCCACAACATGAACTGTATTAAAGGGTCGAAGTGTTACGAAGGTTGAGAACCACTGACTTAGAGATTGGTCATAGCTGCATCTAATTCCAAGCAGTACTGCAAAGCCAGGCAAGGCTGTGTGGTGCTGTGCTGGAGAAAAGATTTATCTGTGTAACTCTGGGCTCCATGTCATTTGTGATCAGGGAGGGTACAGCAGGAAGAAACATCTGATGTGGTCCCTTTCCTTAGAGACTGAATCTGATGCTGCCATGGTTTCTATGCTCCTGGTCAGCACTGCTAAAGCTCCCCCCCCCTCTCCATCTCTTACCTCAACCCCTCCTCTCCTCCCATCTGCCACTGGAGCATCCATTACGGGGCTAAAGTCAGACAATGCTCCCTTGAACCAGACGTAGTGAATCATTGTGATGTTCACTGCTGAGAGGATCGTGTGTGTGTGTGTGTGTGTGTGTGTGTGTGTGTGTGTGTGTGTGT
>CABHPR010154124.1:39107-50615 GCA_902168415.1 Peromyscus melanophrys
TGTGTGTGTGTGTGTGTGTGTGTGTGTGTGTGTGTGTGTGTGTGTGTAAGAGAGAGAGATGGAGAGACAGAGAGAGACAGAGACAGAGAGACTAAGAGACAGAGAGAGAGCACTTACTTGTTTATGCAGGACTAGAAATTGATGTCAGGGTGTCCTCTTCTGTTACTTTCTACCTTGTTTTTAAAACAAAGTCCCTCATTGAACCCAAAGTTCACCATTTTGGCTGGGCTGTCTGGCCAGAGAGCCCCAGATCTGCCTGTCTCTGCTCCCCCATCACTGACGTTTCAGGTGTGTGCCACCACCTCTGGGTTTCTACTTGCGGTCTGAGGATCTGCACTCAGATCCTCTTGCTTGTACAGTAAGTGCTTACCTGCAGAGCCATCTCCCTTACCCTAAAACACTGCAATAAGGGAGCTCTGTATCCATTTAACCATAGCCCAGACCCCAAACCTGTCCATCACTGTCTAATTTTCTATTAACTCTGTGTTTGACTACTTCAGACAATTCATGTAAGTGAAATAACAGGGTATTGGATTTTCTATGTGTGACTGCTTATTTCGCTTAGCACAAGGCCCTTAAGACTCATCATCCATTGTGTGGAGCATGTCAGAAGCTGTTCCCTTTAAAGGCACAATAATATTCCATTGTATGGTTACATTAGTTACTTTTGCATTGCTGTAACAAAATATGTGGCCGAAATACATCAAAGGAAGGATTTATTTTTGACTCAGAGTTTAAGGAGGTTAAGTGCATCGTCGCATGGCCCTGTGTGCTTGGACAGAACATCATGGTTGGAGGTGCATATGGTAGAGAGCTCTTCACTTCATGACTGATCTGGAAGCAGAGGCCACAGTGGGAAGGGGCCAGGGATAGTTCTCCACCGGTGACCTACTTCTTCCAGCTAAGCCCGACTTCTCAACCTTTCCACCACCACTCAAAACAGTGCAACAGCTGGGGCTCTCACATTCAAAATATGAGCTCTTGAGGACATTTCAGATGCAAGCCACATATTATGGCTATTTTGTTTACTGATCATTCAATGGGCATGTGGGCATACTGTCTTTGTTCACTAGACAACAAACTTTACAGAATATGAATAACTACAAAGTTGCCTCACTGAGAGTGAGGGCATATAGTGGGAGTGTAAATAATTGCTTTAGAAATATATTGCAGTGATTGATGGCAAACCCCTTCACCTCCTCACTTCAGTGTAGACTGCTGTAGAATCCATGAAAGAAGCCCAAAGACGAAGGTGGCAGTGAACTCCTGAGGGAAGGATGCTTGCTTGTCCTGAAACCCAAGCTGTGGATTTGTTTCCTCAAGCACAGGGTGTGATCTCTCCCACCAGCCCTGTTTAAAAGCTTTGCTAGAAAACACGAAGAGGTTGGAGAATGGGACTGGAAGGGGCCACTTAAACTTCTGACATCCCTTTTTCCTGCTCTACTTTCCTTCTATGGTACATTTCTCAGGGCCAGGGGTGGAGGCAATAAAAATGTGGTGCAATTGTTTTTATGAATATGCTGGCTCTGGCCACTCTTAGCTGTGGGTGTGTAGATAAGCATTTACTTGGGATTTTGCCATGGGGGAAGAAAAACATAAGGCTTACATCACCACTTTTACTTTTTAAATTATTTTACTTTCATAGTTAGGGATTATTCTGTTGGCCCTTGAGAAGAGAATGAAAAAAAAATATGCTAAGATAAAGCTCAGAATAGTAATTGAAACAGTATGCACACATTAAAGAGGACAGCACTTTTCATGTCAGGCTGTTTGTTTGTTTGTTTGCTTGTTTGTTTCTCTAGACAGGGTTTCTCTGTGTAACAGTCTTGACTACCCTGGAACTCACTCTGTAGACCAGGCTGGCCTCGAACTCACAGGGACCCGTCTGGCTCTGCCTCCCAAGTGCTGGAATTAAAGGCGTGCCTCACCACAGCCTAGCTGTTTTTGTTTCTGTTATTTTGTTTTGTTTCTTTGTTTGCTTTAAAGAAATGCTTTGAGAAGTTCTTTTCCAGCTTTAATGAAGTGCATAATTGAGTAAAAACTGTATGCAGTACATTCTGGGTTTAAAGCATGAGGTTTGATATGTGACTATAGTGTGACATGATTGCCATAGCCAAGTTAATTACCAAATCCTTCACCTTCACCATTACCATGCTTTGTGTTTTGACCTGAACAAACAAGATGGCATCCATATCCAAATGCCATTGAAAGCTATTTCTTACTTTAAGAAAACTGCTGACAATTACTGAAAAGTAATTACTGACCTGGTGAACTTACAAGTCATTTCTACCCTAAAAGGACTACCAGGAAACTTGCTTCTCAAATACAAAGCACGCTAGTTTATTTCTGTATGTACGCAATCGACTCAACCTGCTTTACAACTGTGAAACGTTGGTTGCCCATTAACTAGAAATGAATATTAGAGCATCAGTGTAAGCCTAGCATATGATTAATTAGGAAATGAAAGGTATCATTCTATTAAAGCTTGCTTGACTTCTGTCTGCTTTCAGGAGCAGCCCCGATGTGAAACCTGATACATGGATATAGCTAGGTGCCCACAGTCATGACTGGGAGATTCGGGGGTTTTAACACATCGTATTTAGCATCCTGTAGCAAGTAGGCCCATTCATTGACTCCAGTTGTATAGCTACAGCAGACATTATATTCCTTTTATCTTATCTTATTTCTGGTTTAAGAAATCTTTTTAGTTTTGTTGTTGCTATTGTTGTTTTTATTTTTTGTTTGGTTTGGTAGAAAATTGTTTGTCTTTTTTTTTTTTTTTTAAACTGGGACATTAGTGAGATGCTGGGGCCAAGAAGATAGATACACTGTACACATTAGGAAATGGTGTCTCCTGAAATCCTTGTGGGTAATAGAAGCCAAACATCCCAGTTCAGAGTGGATCTCAAGAAGAAGCAATTTTCATGCTCATTCTACAAGTGATGATTTCAGTAAAAAAATGAACCACACTGACTTAGGAGATAAATGTGGGGTCCCAGCAAAGATTGGCTGGTGCTCTGAGCTTGTCACCGGTCCTGTGGTATATAGACCCCTGCATGCAGAAAGAGCTGAAATCTATCAGCTGCTGCATTGGGTGTAATACATGCATAGTAACCTAGTGATCCAGTTAACATAAGACCTTTATCTTTTGGAGGAAAAATTATGAAGGCCAGATGTAGGTGAAATCCAACCTCCAACTCCAGCTGTCATCCCCTGTCCTGTGTTCTCTGAAAAGATGTTTGAGTAGAGGCAGAGGAATGAGAAAAGCACCGGGATGTGCTGAGTGCTGACCCCATGTGCCACACCCTCATTTATTTCATGCCATTCAGATAGCAACTGAGGGTAGACTACATGATGCCTTCCACTGTGAGCCTAAGAAGACCTCCAGGCTCAGTCAGGCTAAGTGAGTAGGCAGGTAATACTTTTACAAGGGTGTGATTCCAAGCCAGTGCCCTTTGCAGAATGCCTCTTGTGCCAGGCTACCTTGATACCCACCAAATCACAGAGAGGAAAGAGGTCTTAGAATGTGCTCATTTATGGTGGAGGCATGGTGAACATTGGGGTGTGGATGTGCCAACAAAAAACATCCAGTAAGGAAGACCAGCCACATGCTGGGTGCCCATGAAGAGAGCATCATGGAGAAACGAGATGCAGAATGGCTTATCTTCCTGAAAGGAGAGCCTGAGTGGAAGTGGCTGGTGGGTCTACATGCAGCCCTGGTCTTCACAAAAGATATTCAGACTCTAGTGAAATGCTCATGTACTCGGAATGCCTGGAGCTCACGGGGCAGGGAAGCAGAGAGGAGAAAGGCTTGGCGTCTGACTAGAATATCCAGTCCTGGAGTGAAAGCAGGGATAAAAGAAAACGAGAGATTAAAGTGGGCATGCTATGTGGCTATTCTTCATCCCTTGGAAAGGTGTTAAAAATTGTGTGTTTTATTCTCTGCACCCCAAATAATTTTTTAAAGAAAGAAAAGACCATACTCTTAAATTAGCTCATTGCCTTTTGGCTTTAGACCCCAGAGCCTCCAAAACTAAAAGAAATACGTTTATATGATCCTGGTGACCTGGCTGCCGAGCACTGAGAACAGCAGTGAAGGACAGCGCCCATCTGTGTCATGCAATTCCACAGTGGCTAGCGTGTGTGTGAGAGGGATGGGGCGGGGTATGACTTACAGTGAACTAACCCAGAGGGTAGATGGCTGTGGCTTTTATTATAAGTTTTAGTGCTCTCAATATTATAGGAGATCTATCTTTTCTATTTGAGTCTTAAAAAAAAAACTCTTGTGTTGCTTATCTTTTGGGGATGGGGAGGGGAAATGTGTGTTCATGATTAGTTCAAAGTACCTAAACCATAAAAATAATTGTATAAAACTATTCTTTTAGAGAAGACATCTCTGGAAGGGCACAATAAACATCTTTACCTGTCAGCAGTTGACTTGGAAATAGAATGTATGTCCCCCATTGTCTAGAACCTTGGGGTTGTTCTTGCCAGCATGCAATTGAGTGATAGAACCAAAGACATTTGCATTAAACAGGCTGGCCCCAATGATCCTCTTCCTACTTGAAAGAGGAGTATGCAAAGCTGAGTATACAAGGCTATGATGTGGAGTGATGAGTGGTGGGCGGAGGGGAGAGAACAGTAACATCTTGATCATGAGGGTTATCTTTATGGTTGAACATACCTAATGGGCCCCTGCATCTTAACCCTCAATTTTGGGAAGAGTGACTATGTGGCTTATGAATTGATTTTTGGCATCTAATGTTAAAAAAATTCCCATCGGGTTTCCTTTTCCCCCCCTCTAAGTGTATTTTCATCCTTGCTCTGGCTTTTTTTCATTTTCTGAGATACTACTGGTCTTTGTGACCTTTCCAGCCCATTCAAAGTAGGCGTGCAAATGTCTTCACTGGCCTCTCCACAGTGTGAGTGTGTGGAGAGTGAACAGTCTGATCCTCCTATTCACTGTAGTGAGGAAGTTCAAATCTTGGGGAAATGGAGCTGGAGAAGCAGGGAGAGCACAGGTCTGCCCACCCTCTGGGGCTGGGGAAAAACTCAGGACAAGTTAGATATAGTTGGATTTTGTCAGTTATTTGTGTTCTAGACTCCTTTTCTTGTTCTTTGTTAGTGTTCCTTTGAAAGATACTGTCACTGACTATACTTAGTACCAGTGGCATCTACTTATCCAGGGTCCTGGGCCACTTTGTGTCTTTCACATTTTTGTATGGTACTGGAGGTTCTAACCCAGAATCTCCCACATCCCATTGAGCTATCCAGTCCAGATGTATCTCCGGCTTTCAATTATAGAGTTTATAGGTGTAGCGTGCAGGTTGCTGAGATATCAGAAGCAAAGAGGCTCCTAGTCCTCATGACTTCACTCTCTGTAGTTCACTCATGGGTCGCTGCCATGCCTGCTCACAGGTATGGCCCTCCCGTGTGATGAATGTAAAGACTGGAGTCTACACATGGTGAAGTCAGGTAGCACCATGGGGAACTGGCCAGGGTCACATAGCCTCTTCTAAGTTCTCTCATGGAGGACTGCTTGCCCATCTAGATTGTTCTGTATCTTATCTCCCTGTCCCTGAATGGCCACACTGGCCTTGATCCTTGCACCCAGTTGAGACCTGCTTCCCTGTCTGCCGCGCTCCTGCCTCTCCTGGAGTAGGACGTGAGAAGCTGTCAATAAATTAATCCAGGTGTGCCCTGGACCACAGGCTCACCACTGGTATTTTTAACTGATAAAGGGCTGCGCTGAGAAAGAGGAGTGAGAGTGACCCACTAAGATTGGGTCTGAGACTGTGACAAATGCTAACCATTAAATATCTACCTTCTGCATGGAATAACCATAGGTTACATAATATCCTTATATTTATGTGAAATGAATTAATTACAGGGTATATGTGTACTTGAGATGTAAACTTAAAAACATTTCCTTATTCTTTTTATAAATGGGTGTACTGATCTGCCCATTATAGATTATGGTGCATAAGGTGCCACCATTTTATTAATTTTATTTTCCTGTCCACTAATCAAATGCTCTGTTCAAACCCTGCTCTCCACTCTGGATTTCAAAGCTCTTTGTTTATGTCTCAAAAAAAAATCTGTGTCAGACTAGAAGTGGGTGGAGTCAAGGTTATTCTTACTCAACAATCTTGCCTTGAAAGAAGAGGGAGTTACTGGTCCCAAACACAGGAACTGTGCTGTGCTTTATCTGATAATATACAAGGGCGATTTATTAGCTTAGCGAGAGAGGTAGGAGGTCATCATGCTACTTGGTAAATTAGGAGAGCGGCCGGGCACCAAAAGGAAAGAGACTGCATGCCAGACATCTCTAAAAGTTAAATTACTGTGGAGCATGTATTGTGAGCGACCTCCTCAACTTTGTCCTAAACTCCTATGCCCCAGAGTACTAACCCAAGTGGGGAATGGGTCTTTGTAGACATTTGGGGGTTGATGGGCAGCAGCTGTCCAGGTCCTTGAGGGGTTCCCAGGCAGTGCTGGAGGGGTGACGACAAGAATGTTGTGGTCTCCCCCAAATCCCTGAAGTCACTCTGTCTCCCTCCATACCTGTTTCAGACCCTAGTAACTTCCTGGGACTGATACAAGAAAATGAGCTAGGCGTCTGTGTGCAGAATGGCTTCAGAGCATCCAGAGGACCCATCTGGATGTGACTCCCCCTTTGCCCTCTGAACTTAGGCTTCTCTCACCCTCATTGTACCCCCACACTGTGACTCATTTTCCTTTCCTTCCAGCACCCTGCTTGCTCGATGTCCCAAGCCGGGCAGATGTTCCAGACAGACATGCCAGTAGAATAACCGTATTCAAATACGTTTCCCTTTAGGTTTGGTCTGTTCTGTTTTCAGTTGCTGGCATTCTGGGATTTTTTGGTCCCCACAAAATTCCACGATAATTGCTTTTCTGTTTTCTTTTTTCCTTCTCCTGAAAGCGTTCTTGATAATCTTCTTAAATGTTTTTTGAATGTCTTTTGATCACCCTGCACAGTACCCTGTGCATCACTGGTGAGCTGTGGCTGCCCCCACCCCATGGTCCTCATTGATAAAATCAGTCAGAGTAAACTTGGAATGCTACTGAAGGGCTCCCTCTCCACTAGCTTCCCTCTCCACTCCCCTCCCTCTCTCTCCCTCCCTTTCTGTTCCCTCCTCTTTTGCCACTTGACTCTCAGGGCTTGCACAGCCAGGCCAGAGGCTGCTTGCTTACTTAGAGGCTGTGTTTTCAACCTTCTGCTCTTGGTATTTGCAAGCAATTAGCAAAGCATGTTTAGAGTTGAATTGTTATAGAGGCACATTCCACTGTGGTTCCCTGTAATTAGAAGAATAAGCTCTCAACTTCTTCAAGAACTCTGAGAATGCAGTCTTCTAGTTGAAAAGGATTGAACCCTGTATTGTTTTATGAATAAAGACAGAGACTAGAGTTCACTTAGCGAGCAGAATACACTAATTCCACACTATGATTTCAATGTCATATTTTATAGTTTCTTCTTGTTGTTTCATGCTTAGATTATCATCCTAAAACATAATATTAAAAATGATTTGTGGGCCGAGAAGCTAGCTAGCTCAATTGGTAAAATATTTGCCAGGCGAGAATAAAGACCTGAGTTCCATCCCCAGAACTCATATTTTAAAAAGCAGGGCAAGGCGGTACATACTTATAATTGCAGAACTGGGGAGGTAGAATTAGACAGATCCCTAGGGCTTGATGGCTAGCCAGCCTAGAGCCAGATTGATGAGCTAGAGGCCAATGAGAGATCCTGCCTCAAAGAAAAGTATGTGGCTCCTGAGGAATGATTCTTTAGATTGACTTTCTGCTCCAGCCCCCACACCAGCACACACAAGAACCCATATGAACACAACACATGAACATACATGCACACACAAGTGCACTCATCTACCCATACATGCACACACTCAAACATCCGCAATTTGTGGGCTACAGATGTAGTTCAGTGTAGACCACCTGCCTAGCATGTACAGAGCCCTGGCTTCTATGCAGTTTGTAACTATGGCCTCAGTTGTGTAGTGTTTTTAACAGTGGTGGTGCTTGATTGCACAAACTAGCAGTTTAATGCCAGCCTGTCCACTGAGGTAAGAAACTGTCACTCTTACTTGATTGCTATTAGAAGTGATATGCAACTCTCCAGAATAACATTTTTAGAAGAAGGCATTTTTTTCCCCCGGTCAAACTTAATAGATTTCACAGAACAACTTTTTTCTAAAATAATATAGCTGATTCTGAAGTCTATAAGCCAGAAAATATAGAGGAAGACTGAGCCTGGCATGGAGTTCTCTAGGTGTCAGGTGATGCAGGCTGGTGAAGTCGAACATACTGGTTGAGCTGAGTTCAGGAGATGTGGGACCAGGGGAGCAGCCTCATGGGCAGGAGGTCTCAGGGCCTCAGACACCAAGTCTCATGGCCGGTGTCTAAACTGGCTGCCGGCATCTGCCACTATGATTATCACTGGTTCGTCATCTTGATAAAGTTGGGCTTCTGTAATATAAGCAGACTATGGCTTAAACGATAGAAATGTCTTTTTTTCATTGTCTTGGAAAGTAAAATAAACCCAAGGCCAAGGTGTCAGTGTCTTGTGGCTTTACAGGGGACTTTCTTCTTCCTGTATCCATGAGCATCAGGGATTGATCTCTCCCGTCCTCTTTATTAGGGCTCTAACCCCATCATATAAGCTCCACCCCTATAAAGTAGTCATTTTGAAAGGCCCTGCCTCTACATACCATCACACTGGGGACCAGGGGTTCAACCCGGGAATTTAAGAAGGCACAAACATTTAGACTATGAGTGTTAACTCGGGAACTGGGGCCAGATGTAGCTTTGAGCTGTAGGGCTGGGGTCAGTAGAGATAGTCGCCATCTCAGCCATCTCAGGAACACTTTCTGTGCGTGTCTGAAATGCCTTCTGCAGAACAGCGCCAGTGTCCCACGTTAGAGCTTTACAGTTAAGAGATTTCATGCAGCTGATGTCACTTGTGCCTCTTGCCGACCCTGTGAAGAGGGTGCCGTGGTTTTATTTGCCAGTTTACAAAGTGAGCCCTGGTGCTTTCATGACTCTAGCTTTATAGTCTAATGTTGGGTGAAATACCTTGTTCAGTGTGAGAAGCTAATAGGTGCTGAGCCTAGGCCTTGGGCTCATGTCTTATATTCAGGCTTGTCTTGGGTTCTTACTGGGATAAAACACCATGACCGAAAGCAGTATGGGAAGGAAAGGGTTTATTTCTTCTTACAACTCTCTGGCCACACTCCAGCATGGAGGTAAATCAGGGCAGGAACTGAAGGCAGGAACCTGAAGGCAGGAACCAAAGCAGAAGTCGAAGGAATACTGCTTACTGACTTGCTCCTCATGGTTTGCTCAGCTTGCTTTCTTATACAACCCAGAACCGTCTGCCCAGGGATGGCACAGTCCACTGTGAGCTGGGTCCTTCCATATCAGTCATGTATCAAGATACTACTGCACAGACTTGCCTACAGGCCAATCTTCTGGGGGTATTTTCCTCAATTAAGATTACCTCTTCTCAGGTATGTCTAGGTTTGTGTTGAGTTGACAAAAGCCAACCAGCATAAGAGTCTTCCTATACACAAGGACATGAAGCTTTGCAGAGAGCAGATCTAACTCGGGCCTTCTCTTCCATTGGTGGTGACTCTGTGAAGTGGGATTACTGGACCACCCAGGAACGCCCATTTTGGGAGGCAGTTAATAATGTAAAGCTAGAATTTGCCTTAAAGATTCCATCCAGCTCTTCATTTGAATCCCTGAGCAACTCTGGAACCAGAAACATGCCTGAGTCACATTAAGCTCAGGTGTCTGATTCTTATCCTGGTGGTCTGTCCCTCAGTCCCATTTGTACAACCACCAGCCATAGTGAGAGTTGGCACAGCAGACCTGGGATGAAGCCCAGCACTTCAGCTGGTACCTGTGTCTGAGGTGATCTTCAAGGCTCTGGAGTTTGGACCTGTTTCCCAAGGGAAGAAAGGAGAAGTCAGACCCAGGCATTAGCCCACCTCTCCTCCCTGTTAAAAGGCCACCTTAGGCAGGCCTCCAGTGTGAGAGGCAGTTCCTGAAGCAAAGCCTTCTGGGACGATGGCCCCAGCTGGTATGAGCCCTTACCATCCCTTCTGCCGTGCTTACCTCCTCAGAAATAGCAGCTATTGAACCAAAGCTGGAGTGTATTCCAAAGCCTTTGAAATAATGAAAGGGGTTTGGAAGCTCTTCCCACTTCCTGCCCCCTTCAGGGGTTCCGAGTCTTTTTATTTAAGTTTCATGTTCTGTGGGAGGAGGTTTTGGTAAAAATTGAAAAGAAGTCCTGCCAAGCAGAAATTCCTCCACACGGAATTTCCCTCCTTTTGAGAGGGTACAAGAGCACCCAAGACACTGAAAGACGGAAGTCAGCTGGGAAGGGGGGCGCAGGGATAGATCAGAACAGTCTTGGAGTATTATTAATGGTGAGGTTCTCATGAGTGTTGGGCTGGGTCCAGGTCTCTGGAGCTTGTAGGCCTGCTCATGCTGTGGGCACTGCTGCCTGGGACACACATCTAAAGTTCTAAGACCTACTAGGTAGCTTATTATCAAGAAGTAGGCCTCCAAACCAAGCAGGCCACATGCCTTAGGGTTTTACTGCTGTGAAGAGACACCATGACCACAGCAACTCTTATAAAGGAAAACATTTCATTGGGGCTGGCTTACAGTTCAGAGGTTTAGTCCATTATCATCATGGCAGGAAAATGGAGGCATGCAGGCAGACATGGTGCTGGAGAGGTTGCCGAGAGTTTTACATCTGGATCTACAAGCAGCCAGAAAAAAACTGAGCCACTAAGCCTGGCTTGAGCTTCTGAGACCTCAAAGCCCACCCCCTAGTGACACACCTCCTCCAACAAAGTGACACCTACTCCAACAAGGCGGCACCTCCTCATAGTGCCACTCCCTATGAGCCTCTTGGGCCTTTGTTTGTTTTGTTTTTTGAAACAAGGTTTCTCTGTATAACAGCCCTGGCTGTCCTGGAACTTGCTCTGTAGACCAGGCTGGCCTCGAACTCACCAGAGATCCGCCTGCCTCTGCCTCCTGAGTGCTGGCATTAAAGATGTGCGCCACCGCCACCCAGCAGGGGAGCCATTTTTATTCAGACCACCACACTACATCAACCCCAAGTTCTGAGGCCCAGCACCTCCTTCCAGCTCTGTGTCCTTCATCCTGTAAGGGACAAGGGAGTACTGAAGAGGCCTCTGCTTCCGTGACAGTCACGGTGTGGAGAATGGGGACTCGGGAAGGAGGCAAGGAGGAAGCAAGCACACATATGGCCTTTGTTATGTCACTAGTCTCTGTGTCACTGTGATGAGGTGTCCAAGACAAGCTACTCTATGTAAAGACTGACTTAGCTCAGTTCCAGGGTCCAGGGAATGGTGCCTGTATCAGCGGAGTGCTGGGGTAGACCTCATAGCAGGCGGTGGGAGCCTGAGTTGACAGAGGTAGTCACATCTTAAGTCTGTC
>CABHPR010154125.1:12356-43751 GCA_902168415.1 Peromyscus melanophrys
TTTTTTTTTTTTTAAAGTTTTTTTTTTTTAAGATTTGTTTATTTATTATGTATACAGTGTTCTGTCTGCACATATTCCTGCAGGCCAGAAGAGGGCGCCAGATCTCATTACAGATGGTTGTGAGCCACCATGTGTGGTTGCTGGGAATTGAACTCAGGACCTTTGGAAGAACAAGCAGTGCTCTTAGCCTCTGAGCCATCTCTCCAGCCATAAATAAATCTTAAAAAAAAAAAAAAAGATTAATGATGGATCTTATACTTCATTTGATTTTTCTGGTACTTTTGAGACTGGATTTATCTCTGTAGCCCTGAAACTAATTCTATAGAACAGGCTGCCTCAAACTCAAAAAATCCAATTGACTCTGCATTCTGAATGCTGGGATTAAAAGTGTGCACAGACACCAAGCAGCTAAAGGTGGATATCACCTCAAAAGGTCCAGATTAAAAATTGGTCTTTAATTACAAAATCATTTAAAAATCCATCACAGGTGTATCCAACTCTTTGAGTGTTAGTTAATTCCAGAGGTAGTCAATTTGACTACCAAAAATAGCTATCACAATATCCAAGACAGAAGAAAAGAGAAAAATTTCTTACCTGCAGGAGGCCGATAGAGTAATGGATGCTATCCAGTGCTTTTCCTAAACAAAGGAATCATGTTAATTTTACTTAGGACATGTTCATGTAAAGTTTTCCCTATTCCTAAGCAGGCTAGGTTAACAAATTCAGTTCTTAACATGATCACAATGTAAAAGCAGAGACATTTAGAGGCATTCTTACATCAAAGTAATGCAGAAACATACATAAATTATAAAAATGATAAAAAGAAATGCCTCTGGTATTTTCATCTTGTACCACAAGGTCTTAGCTGAAAATCAGGTAAACGTCACAGTGAAAGTAGATTGCTCTTGAGCATGTGTGACCTGTCAATCTTGATGTTGGATCTAGAAGATAACTGTACCAATGCCACAACTCTTACAGATACAAAAGATAGAGAATACAAATACAGAAAACATCATGGAAAAGTCAATTAACAGAACTGTATATTCTGCTGTTAGATGAACAGTTATGATGATCTCTATTAACCTCAGAACAAGGCTGCTTTGTGCATGTACAGTCTTTGGGGCTGGATGGCCAGCATAAGGGATGGAGGGTCCCTTTGGTTGAGCTGAGACAGACTAAGAATGCTCTTGCCCCATTGCATCCTTTTACTCTGGTTGGCAGCTGCTCATTTTTATGGTGCAGTGTGGCATTGGCAACAGCTGTGAGGACTTGGGGTGGCCTGGAGGTGCAGCTGGTTCAAAGCCAGTCCCTGTGCAGGGAGCCTCAGGGTAGAGGCTTTGTAGCACAGTGCAGGCAGGAGCCAGCAGGGGGCCTCAAGGAGCTCTGAGCATGCCTGAGCCAGGATGGGCTGGTGGAGAACTGCCCCTCCAGGGTCACAGTTGAAGAGTGGCCAAAGATCTGAGGGCCTAGCCGCTCTCATATACTTGAGAATCTGGGTTTAATAACAATCATTTATCTCCATGCTTTGCATGGTCCTCTTCCATCTCTCATGCTGAAGGGTGGGGCTCCTAAGAGCTGCCCTGGGGCTAAAATCTGATCAAGGTTTAGCTCCAAGAGTGGAATGGAATGTACTGCCTATGGTTGCTAAATTACCGTGGCGCTGTTATGAGGCTAACCAACAGTTTCTTTCTTTCTTTTTTTTAAGATTTATTTATTTATTATGTATACAGAAGAGGAGGGCACCAGATCTCATTACAGATGGTTGTGAGCCACCATGTGGGTGCTGGGAATTGAACTCAGGACCTCTGGAAGAGCAGTTGGTGCTCTTAACCTCTGAGCCATCACTCCAGCCCCCAACAGTTTCTTGTCTGTGGTACAGTGCTGATGCAAATTAAGAGTTACTCTTGTTACGGTATGTGCATGTATTTCTGTTCTTGTTTAAAATATTGTAGCTTTACAGTATATTCTAGACTACTGAGGGAAATCACAAGAAAGATTTTGGTAAGAGTTTCTATGTTAAAAAAGAAAGAGAAGCTGGGTGGTGGTTGCGCACACCTTTAATCCCAGCACTTGGGAGGCAGAGTCAGGCAGATCTCTGTGAGTTCCAGGCCAGCCTGGTCTACAGAGCGAGATCCAGGACAGGCACCAAAAACTGCACAGAGAAACCCTGTCTCAAAACACGAGAGAGAGAGAGGGGGGGGGGAATTTGTCTGAAATAAATGTTTGGACAGACTGAGGGTACATGGGAGGTTATAGAAGGTTAGAAAGGATCTTATGGAAGGTTGTAGAAGGTCAGAGGGAATGTGAACTATGTTCATTGTGGTTTCTTATACCTGAAAATACTGACTTTAAAAGTTAATTCTGGTTGGTTTTCATTTCAAAATTAGCTGATGATTCTGCAAACTGTTATGTTAAAAATGGAGATATATATGTGTATGTGTGGACACCTATGTAACTTGGGTTGAACTATATGTATGAGTGCAACCAAGCTTTAACTGTATGTATATGTATGTAACTTGGATCCAACTGTGCATATATGTGCAAGTAATTATTGTTTGGAAAAAATATGTTTTAAGCAGCAACCATGTGGCTTTCCTCCATCTTGGCTGGTGACCTCATGGGCAGCCATATGGCTGGTAGCCATCTTTTACTAAGGTTATAAAGATCTATTCAGATTAACAAAAGTTAACTTAGAGTTTTACACCTAAGTACTTATGTCTTTACCAAGTGTTCAGCAGCAAGTTTCTAGAGAATTTATAAATAAGGTATTTGATAAACATTAAAGTTGTATCTCAATGCTTTTACACAAAAGAGTAGGGCCAAAGAAATGATCTAAGCCTTTAAGTAAAATAACCAAAAGGATTGTAAATGAATCCCAAATATTGAACTTTGGGATTGTTTGCACTCTGGAGCTTGGTTTTACTTTATATAGATTGTGGTGATGCCATGTTTTCTCCCTCTTAAAGTAAAAGAAGGTACTTTATTGTTGATATTGTAGAAAGACATTTGAGAGATCTTAACCTTTTTAAGGACAGTTTTTAAAATATTTAAATTTATAAGGCTATGTGAAATTTTAAGTTTGTAAAATGCTCTATATTGTTAATGTTTAGACTTAAAATAAAGGCTAAAAATTAGAGTCACAGCCATAAGCACCAAATACCAGAAACTGGAATATGAATTTCTTGGGATGCAGTAAGACAATAACCTAAGCAGTCTGACAAAGGGCTTGAAATAGCTTCTGACTCCATGAATCTCTACCCTTTGGGAGTTGAAAAACCTTTTTATAGGGATAGCCTAGGGCCATCTATATGTCAGATGTTTGCATTGAGATTCAACAATGGCAAAACTGCAGTTATGAAATAGTATTGAAAAAGTTGAGAACCAATGAGGCTTAAGAATATTGTCTAGTCTCCTTGCCTTTGCTAAATTTGATAAGTTTAAGCTATTTAGATAAACTGAATCATACATATATTTTACATTGATATTTTGTTTTGGTTTCTTTACTGAACCTGTATTTGATACCAGAAGTGCTTCAATTAAAAATCATTGTTTTTAAGGCTGCTTACTATAGACTGTTAAAGAACATTAAATTGTCAGTCATAAATAATCAAGTTTTTTTTTAATTGTAGTCATGCTAAGTACTGATGTAATTAATTACAGGGATAAGCTTACTCAGTCCCTTGCATATGTTTTTTCAGGGTTGAGCTTAAAATAAGTGATTGGAAACAAAGTTTGTCTATTCAGATATACCCAGACAGCACTCATACTTCAGAGATCTGCAGAATGTGGCATTTAAATGTTGATCTCAAAGCTTATTATAACAGACAGAGTTCCAGATCTTAGCAGTGACCCAAGGTTTCCAAAGAAGATTATGTACGGGGCACCACAATGTCTCTGCCTGGATTATGGTAATGCAGAACACAGGGCAAGATGCCCCAATGCAATGCCTGCCACCAGGACCTAGCCCAGACTGTGGACAAGCAGCAGGACACTGGTATTGATTGCATCCTTTTGCCTGTACAAAGTAAGATCAGTCTTCTGTGTTCCTATTTCACAGGAAAAAAAACTCTGCCTTATGGGCCTGATGGCAGAAGAAGATTGATGCTGTTCTAACTGGTGCCTCCAGCACTATGGAGACCTGGGTATAGGATGGTTCCTGTCATTTATAGAATTGGAAGCTGCCTGGTCTGCACTCAGATATTGTTTGTCCTTTTCAGATCTCTGATAGTACTGATGGCTAGGCTAACTATAACTTTGTCAGCTTAGCAGCATCAGACAACCAGATCTTTCTGCAAGACTATTATAGCCAGTTTACTAGCTGATTTTTTTTTTTTTTTTGGTTTTTCAAGACAGGGTTTCTCTATGTAGCTTTGCGCCTTTCCTGGAACTCACTTTGTAGACCAGGCTGGCCTCAAACTCACAGAGATCCACCTGGCTCTGCCTCCTGAGTGCTGGGATTAAAGGTGTGCACCATCACCACCCAGCCAGCTAGCTGATTTTTAAGAGAATGTTCTAAGATATAAAAATTTAAGTAAGTCATAAAGGCTTAAATATGGGTCTAGGGAAGATCTGAGGATATAAAAGCTGATAAGCTTTGAGGATCTCAAAAAATGATTTAGATTATGAAAAATATTTCAGATTGCTCTCCCATTCTATGATATAATAGTTCAGAGCTTAACCTTTAATAGAGTTTTGATAAGCTGGTAGAGCAATGACTACTTAATGTTCAGTCACAAGTTCAACATTTTATATTTATTTTAGTTGTCACCTATAAACCTAGGAATGCTTTCCCTCAGGCCAAAAATCTCTGTCCAATTTATACCTGACTCTCTGGACAGAAGGAACAAGCATATGGTTTTAACACAAATCTATAGTTCTTGTTGGGACTCAAAGGTATAAGTACACTTCTACTGTTTTACAGATACCCATCACTTATTTTGTCTATCAAGGATTTCAGTACATATTGGTAATACTGATGTATCTAAAACTTTTATGTCATTTTGTAGACTAAAAAAAATTATTTTTCAGGCTGTGTGTGGTAGTGCATTTTTTTAGTTCCAGGCATCTGACACTTTTTTAGTTCCAGGCAGGAAGATCACTGTGAATTTTACAGCCTATGCTACATAGTCTACACACACACACACACACACACACACACACACACACAGTAAAAGAACAAAACTTAATAAAATACAAGAATAGGAGCATTGGAAAATCAAAATAATACAATACCTATTAAAGTCATTTCAAATTTCTGCCACTGGTGTCCATAGAATCATTTTCAAAAATAAAGATGACCAAGGATGCAAGCACATGCCATCAATCCCAGCCACTGGCAGAAACTGAACATTTGGTGGTGGGCCATGACCTTACCATGTGACCTGAACTGCCCATCATGAGTTGGGTGTTATGGGACCCACCAAATCATAAAGTAGTACATGTACAATAGCAATCTATTATTAAATGGAAGTGATATAATTTATTAGGGCCAAGTGGGTCCTGAAGGCACAAGCAAGCTACATGAAAAAGTTGCCCAAATGCCTATGGTTTCTGCTCCTGTTATAATGCCTTCTGCTGCCAAGCATGTACCTATAGGCTCATGGAGTATTCTCTATGGTTGGTTGACTGAGTAAGAGGAGACTAAGCCGGTTGGTGGCTCTGTATTTCAGAAGTAGACAGCTGTAGCATTTCAACCCCATTTTGGGACAAGCCTGAAAGATGTTGGAGAAGGATGTAGGATGCCCAAAATAGCTTGACCACACAGCTGCCATGACAGGCTTACTGGTAGGCAACACCTGCATCCATAAACTGACACCACTCAGAGATCCACCCAAGGATAGGCCCGCAACTGAGGGAAAATACCTGACATTCTAAACATTCCAACCATTACATAAGAATAAATAAGATCAAGATCACCAGATGTCTGTTTGTGGGTGTCAGATCCCCTAGAGCTGGAGCTATAGACAGTTGTGAGCCACCATGAGGGTGTTGGTAATTTAATCCAGATCTTTTGGAAGAGCAGTTAGTGCTCTTAACCACTGAGCCATCTCCCCAGCAACATCATTCAGTCCTTTAACTGTGATTCTCAATGATGGCTTTAGAATGGGAGACGGAGTTTGTTTTCTCCTTCCTTGGTGATTGGAGCATTGATGCTGGTGTTTCCCTTTAAGCATCAATTTACTTAAATATTTGAATTTTAATAGCTTAAAGAATGAATGCCTACTAGATTAAAATAATAAGTAGCTTTCCACTAAGTAACAAGTACCTATCAACTTCATCAAAATAATTTACCTAATCTTGCCATGTATTTAATAGCTATTTCATAAATTTTTCATCAGGGATAACACACAATCCTATGCTTCACTGTTTTCCATATTCTTTAGCTTTCTACAATAGGAAAGTTATTTTCAGGAAATGTATAAAAACTGGTACTGAGGTATTTGCTAAGAGTGTTTCAGATGTGTAGTTAGAGTATAAATAAAAAATTAGGACATAAAAGTATAGAAATTTAGTTGACAGGGATCCCAGTTTATTAATCAGGGTTCTATAGAGTAGCTGAACATATAGAATAACTCTTTCTCTATCAATCTCTCTACCTATCTATTTATCTATCTATCAGTATCTGTATGTATGTATATATGTATGTGTGTATGTATGTATATATATATATATATATATATATATATATATATATATATATGAATTTATTGGAAAATGCCTTATAGGCTGCAGCCCCAAAATGGTAAAGTATGAATGGAAAGTTGATTGTGGTGATATTTTATTTGTGCTGAAATGTGGTGACATTTTATTTGTATATTAATAAAAAAAGGTTTGGAGGTCAAAGGAAATAGCAAGCTGTTTTAAGTAAACACAAAAGTCAGGCAGTGGTAGCACATGCCCTTAATCCAATCCCTCAGCAGGCAGGGTATCTGTGTGTTCAAGGCCATACTGAGGAACAGACCAAGCATGGCGACACACACCTTTATCCCAGTACCAACCATAGAGACCTGGAGGTCTGTACAGACAGGCAGTGACAAAGAAGTGAGGTAGCTTGGCTAAGAGCCAATGAGAATGCAGAACAGCAAGGCAATAAAAGCCTAAGCAGACAGGAAGTCAGGGCATTTTGGAAGCTGCAGAGCTTGTGGGGTAAGGTTGGTTGGTGGTTCTCACTATTTCCTTGATCTCTAAGGCTTTCACCCCTATATTTGGCTCTATGTTTTTTATTTAATAAGACCAATTACAGATTTGGCTACAGTTGATGAATCTAGTAGCTGCTCAATCCCACTAGGCTGGATGTCTCAGCTATTTATTTTTATATGCTGGAATCCTAAGGAAGTAGGCTTCAATGCCAGTGAAAGAATGGATGTGCTGACAAGGTGAGTGAAAGAAGACAAAGTACTAATACATAACACTCCTTTTTCCTTTGTCCTTCCTGCAGAAGATGTGACCCAGATTAAAGGTGTTTCTTCTACTCTCAAAGTTTGGGTTAAAGGTGTATGTCATCTAGCCTCAGGATCTGTATTAAAGGCACATTGTCTTCTTGCCTCAAGGTCCAGATCACTACTGTGCCCTCCTTTTCTGAATTATAGTTCATGCCAGATATAGTCAAGTTGACAACCAAGAATAACAATCATAATCCACGCCTTGTCAACTTGACGCACAATCATTTCACTTTGTGTCATGGTTAATTTTCAAATGAAAAACAATACCTAGGTTATGATTATGCCTAAACATAAGTATCCCACAAACAATCACAAATGTATTATCTATTTAGAATAGTGGGAGAGTCTTTGTCCTCATGCCTGAACACCCTAGCCCCTAAGATTTGGGCCCAGGGGCACAACTCTATGCCCCCACACTACAACCCATTGCAGTCCCAGTTTCAGGCTAGTAGGCAGACCTCCTGCAGACAGGTCAGACTACCACCATTCCCCACCACACCCTGTAACCCACAAGCCTCACCCCTCTGAAACCCACCCACCATCTGAGATTGCAGCTACTCCCTGAGACAGAGCCCACCAATAGCAATTGGACTAAGCTATTCCCTGAGACAAAGAGTCCATCAACACTGATTAGACCAAGAGTCCCGACTAGACCAAGAACTACCACTGGACAAAGAGAATTGATCAGACCAAGAGAGGCTCCCTAAGACACAGACACTGATTGCACCAAGTGGAGAAAGAAATGGGTAGATGCCAGTGCAAAAATACAGTCAACAATATAAAAACCCTTATGGCTCCATCAGAATATACATCAGCAAGACCTGAACATCCCAATACAGAAGAAACAGAAGAAACAGAAGAAATCAACCTTTAAAATGACTTTAAGAAGATGATAGAGGTCTTTAAAGAGGAAATGAAAAATTCCCTTAAAGAAATTGAGGAAGAGTCAAACAAAAAATTGGAAGAAATCAGTAAATCCCTTAAAGAAAGCCAAGAGAAAACAATTAAACAGGTGAGAGAAACAGTTCAAGATTTGAAAACTAAAATTGAGACAATAAAGAAGACACAAACTGAGGGAATGCTGGAAGTGGAAAATCTGAGTAAACAAACAGGAACTACAGATGCAAGTATAACCAACAGAATTCAAGAGATGGAAAAGAGGATCTCTGGTGTTGAAGATATGATAGAGGAAATAGAACCATCAGTCAAAGAAAACACTAAAGTCAACAAAGTCATGACCCAAAATGTCCAGGAAATTTGGGATACCATGAAAAGACCAAACCTAAGAATAAGAGGGATAGAAGAAGGAGAATACCAACTCAAAGGCACAGAAAATATATTCAAGAAAATCATAGAAGAAAAATTTCCCAACCTAAAGAAGGAAATGCCTATAAAGATACAAGAAGGTTACAGAACACCAAATAGACTGGATCCAAAAAAAGTCCCCTCCCCACTTAATATTCAAACCACTAAACATACAGAATAAAGAAAAAATTATTAAGAGCAGCAAAGGAAAAAGGCCAAGTAACATATAAAGGCAGACCCACAAGAATAACACCTGACTTCTCAATGGAGACTCTAAAAGCCAGAAGGTCCTGGAGAGATGTTATGCAGACACTAAGAGACCATGGATGCCAACCAGACTACTATACCCAGCAAAACTCTCAATCACCTTAGATGGAGTAAACAAAATATTTCATGATAAAACCAGATTTAAACAATATCTTTCCACAAATCCAGCCCTACAGAAAGCACTAAAAGGAAAAATCCAACCTAAGGAAGTTAGATACACCCATGAAAACACAGGCAATAGATAGTCTCACACCAGCAAATACCAAAGAAGGGAAACGCACAACACTACCACCAAAAAATAACACGAATTAACAATCACTGGTCATTAATTTTCATTAATATCCATTAATATCAATGGTCTCAATTCACCTATAAAAAACCGTAGGCTAAGAAAATGGATATGAAAACATTGTCCATCCTTCTGCTGCATACAAGCAACACACCTCAACTTCAAATACACACACTACCTTGGAATGAAAGGCTGGGAAAAGACTTTCCACTCAAATTGACTTAAGAAGCAAGCTGGTGTAGCTATCCTAATATCTAATAAAATAGACTTCAAACTAAAATCAATCAAACGACATCGGGAAGGACATTACATATTTATCACAGGGAAAATCCATCAAGATGAAGTCTTAATTCTGAACATTTATGCTCCAAATACAAGGGCATCCACATTTGTAAAAGAAACATTATTAAAGCTTAAATTGCAAATCAAAACCCATACACTAGTAGTGGGAGACTTCAACACCCCACTCTCATCAATGGACAGATCTGCCAGACAGAAACTTAACAGAGAAATAAGGGAACTAACAGACATTATGACTCAAATGGACTTAATAGATATCTACAGAATATTGCACCCTAACACAAAAGAATATACCTTCTTCTCATCACCCCATGGAACTTCTCTAAAATTGACCACATACTAGATCACAAAGCAAATTTCAACAAATACAAAAAAATTGGAATAATCTCCTATATCTTATCAGACCACCATGGCTTAAAGTTAGATTTGAACAACAACAAAAATTACAGAAATCCTACAATCTCATGGAAACTGAATAATGTCCAAATGAATCAATGAGACAAGAAAGAAATAAAGAAAGAAATTAAAGATTTCCTAGAATTCAATGAAAACAAATGTACATCATACCCAAACTTATGGGACACTATCAAAGCAGTGCTAAGAGGAAAACTCAGAGTACTAAATGCCCACATAAAGAAGATAGAGACATCTCACACTAGTGACTTACTGCACACCTGAAAACTCTAGAACAAAAGGAAGCAAACCCACCTAGGAGAAATAGATGCCAGGAAATAAGCAAACTGAGGGTTGAAAACAACGAAATAGAAATAAAGAGAACAATACAAAGAATCAATGAAACAAAGAGTTGCTTCTTTGAGAAAAATCAACAAGATAGACAAGCCCTTATCTAAATTAAGCAAAAAGCAGAGAGAGAACATCCAAATTGACAAAATCAGAAATGAAAAGGGAAATATAACAACAGACAACAAGGAAATCTAGAGAATCATCAGGTCATACTCTACAAAATTGGAAAATCTGAAAGAAATGGATGATTATCTGGATAGGTACCACATACCAAAGTTAAACTGAGACCAGATAAACCATTTAAATAGACCAATAACCCCCAAGGAAATAGAAACAGTCATTAAAAGTCTCCCAACCCAAAAAAAAAAGCCCAAGACCAGATGGTTTCAGCACAGAATTCTACTATATTTTCAAAGAAGAGATAATGCAAATACTCTTTAAATTTTCCCACAAAATAGAAACAGAAGGAACCTTACCAAACTCTTTCTATGAGGCTACAGTTACCCTGATACCCAAACCACACAAAGATAAAACAAAGAAAGAGAATTACAGACAAATCTCCCTCATGAACATTGATGCAAAAATACTCAATAAAATACTGGCTAACTGAGTCCAAGAAGACATAAAAAAAATTATCCACTATGACCAAGTAGGCTTCATCCCAGGGATGCAAGTATGGTTTAACATACAAAAACCTGTCAATGTAATACACCATACAAACAAACTGAAAGAAGAAAACCACATGATCATCTCATTAGATGCTGAAAAAGCCTTTGACAAAATTCAACATCCCTTCATGATAAAGGTTCTACAGAGATCAGGAATACAGGGAACATATCTAAATATAATAAAGACAATTTACAGGAAGCCAACAGCCAACATCAAATTAAATGGAGAGAAATTCAAAGCGATTCCACTAAAATTGGGAACAAGACAAGGCTGTCCACTCTCCTCATATTTATTCAATATAGTACTTGGAGTTCTAGCTAGAGCAATAAGACAACATAAGTAGATCAAGGGGATACAAATTGGGAAGGAAGAAGTCAAATGTTCCCTATTTGCAGATGATATGATAGTATACATAAGTGACCCCCAAAATTCTAGCAGGGAACTACTACAGCTGATAAACTCCTTCAGTAATGTGGCAGGATACAAGATTAATTGAAAAAAATCAGTAGCCCTCCTATATACAAATGATAAATGGGCTGAGAAAGAAATCAGAGAAACATCACCCTTTACAATAGCCACATATAATATAAAATACTTTGGGGTAACTCTAACTAAGCAAGTGAAAGACCTGTATGATAACTTTAAGTCTCTGAAGAAAGAAATCAAGAAGATATCAGAAAATGGAAAGATCTCCCATGCTCATGGATAGGTAGAAATGACAATCTTACCAAAAGCAATCTACAGATTCAATGCAATCCCCATCAGAATCCCAAAACAATTCGTCACAGACTTGGAAAGAAATATTCAAAAATAAAAAAACCCAGGACAGCTAAATGAATGCTGCATAATAAAGCAACCTCTGGAGGCATCACAATTCCTGACCTCAAGCTCTACTATAGAGCTATAGTAATAAAAACAGCTTGGTACTGACATAAAACCCAACATGAAGACCAATGGAATCGAATTGAAGACCCTGATATTAATCCATACACCTATGAACATCTGATTTTTGACAAAGAAGCCAAAACTGTACCATGGAAAAAAGAAAGCATCTTCAATAAATGGTGCTGGCATAACTGGATGTCAACATATAAAAGATTGCAAATAGATCAATATCTGTAGCCATGCACAAAACTCAAGTTCAAGTGGATCAAAGACCTCAAAATAAATCCAGTTACACTGAACTTGATAGAAGAGAAAGTAGGAAGTAGTCTTGAATGCATTGGCATTGGAGACTACTTCCTAAATATAACACTAGTAGCACAGACACTGAGAACAACAATTAATAAATGGGACATCCTGAAGCTGAGAAGCTTTTGTAGAACAAAGGACACATTCAATAAGACAAAACGACAGCCTACAGAATGGGAAATGATCTTCACCAACCCCACATCTGGCAGAGGGCTGGTCTCCAAAATATATAAAGAACTCAAAAAGCTAGATTTCAAAATACTGAACAATCCAATTAAAATATGGACTACATATCTTAACAGAGAATTCTCAACAGAAGATGCTCAAATGGCTGAAAGACATTTAAGGAATTGCTCAACAACCTTAGTCATCAGGGAAATGCAAATCAAAATGACTCTGAGATACCATCTTACACCTGTCAGAATGGCTAAGATTCAAAACACTGTAGACAGCTTATGTTGGAGGGGATGTGGAGCAAGGGAAACACTCCTCCACTGTTGGTGGGAATGCAAACTTGTATAGCCACTCTGGAAATCAGTATGGTGGTTTCTCAGAAAATTGAGAATCGATATACCTCAAGATCCAGCCATACCAATCTTGGGCATATACCCAAGGAATATTCAATCATACCACAAAGATACATGTTCAACTATGTTCATAGCAGCACTATTTGTAATAGCCAGAACCTGGAAATAACCTAGATGCCCGTCAACTGAAGAATGGATTAAGAAAATGTGGTACATATACACAATGGAGTACTACTCAGCAGAGCAAAACAATGACAGCATGAAATTTGCAGGCAAAAGGATGCAACTAGAAAATATCATCCTGAGTGAGGTAACCCAAACCCAGAAGGACAAACATGGTATGTACTCACTCATAAGTGGATACTAGATGTAAGGCAAAGGATAACCAGATTACAACCCACAGCTCCAGAGAAGCTAACTAACAAGGAAGACCCTAAGAAGGACACATAGCCCAGCGAAGGAGAAATAGATGAGATCTACATGACCAAACTTGGAGTGTGTATGGGGTGGGTAATAGAGGGCAAAGAATGGGGATGAGAACATAAGGAAATGGGAGGGTCGAGCTGGAACAGGACAGAGTGTGAGATCAAGGAAAAAGATACCATGATCAGTGAAGATATCATGGGAATAGGAAGAGGCAGAGTGCTGGGGAAGTTCTCAGGAATCCATAAGGATGACCCCTCCTTGGACTACTGGCCATGATCAGGAGGGTGCCTGGACTGGTCTACTCTGGTGACCAGTCTAGTGAATACCCTAACTGTCATCATAGAGCCTTCATCCAGTTACTGATGGAAGCAGATGCAGAGATCCATGGCTGCACACCAGACTGAGCTCTGGGAATTCAATCGATGAGAGAGAGTAGGGATTCTGTGGGCAGGGGACATAGAGATCATGATGAGAAAACATTCAGAGATGACCAACCACACTAGTGGAAACCCATCAACTGTGGACTAAAAGCTGTGGAGACCCCATAGGACTAGACTAGGCCCTCTGGATATGGGAGACCGTTGTTTAGCTTGATCTGTTGGCAGCTCCCAGGCAGAGGGATTGGGATCTGTCCCTGGTGCATTTGTGGGCTTTTTGTAGCCACGTGCCTAGGGTGTGACACCTTGCACAGCCTTGGTGCAGAGGGGAGAGGCTTGGACCTGCCTCAGCTGAGTATGCCAGGCTCTGCTGACTCCCCATAGGAAACCTTGACTTGGAAAACTTGGGGATGGGGGGTGGTTTGGGGGGGACGCTGGGGGTGGGAAGAGGGAAGAGGGGGGATCTGTGGTTGGTATGTAAAGTGAATAGAAAATATCTTAATAAGACAGGGACAAATAGCCAAATGAATGGAAACACATGAAATATGAACCAATGGCTGAGGGGCCCCCAACTGGATCAGGCCCTCTGAATGGGTGAGACAGTTGATTGGCTTGAACTGTTTGGGAGGCATCAAGGCAGTGGGACTGGGTCCTGTGCTCATTGCATGAGTTGGCTGTCTGAAACCTGGGGCTTATGCAGGATCACTTGGCTCGGCCTGGGAGGAGGGGACTGGCCCTGCCTGGACTGAGTCTACCATGTTGATCTCAGTCCTCTGGGGAGGCTTTGCCCTGGAGGAGGTGGGAATGGGGGGTGGGCTGGAGGGAAGGGGAGAGGGGCGGGAGGGGGGAGAACAAGGGAATCCGTGGTTGATATGTAGAACTGAATGGTATTGTAAAATAAAATAAAATAAAATAAAATAAAATAAAATAAAATAAAATAAAATAAAATAAAAATAGTGACAATATCCTTTGGGGGCATCTTTCTAATATCTCAAACTTACATAATAACCATTGATATTCTCTTAGTTGATGTTGCAACCTATAATAAGGAAACTGAAAGAGCATATGTATATCTGTACAAATATATTATTAATAAAATGCAACAGAAGCACCCATGTCAGTTATAATCCACATTTCTGCAACTGGTCACATGGCCTGAGATGGTATTTAGAACTACTTTCTTCTACAACCCATTCTGTATTTCCTTCACCCTCTGCAAGTAGTTCAGCACGTCTTGGATCTTTTTCTGGAGGAGTGACCCATACCTTCATTCCTGATGGGTATGTGTCCTTTGTTATCCTTCCTGAATTAGATTATTGTAGTTTCCCATTAACTTTAATCACAGGGCACAGTAGAACCAAGAGATGCCCTAAAGGATCTCCTGCACTCAAGACATAATCCTTCTTTCTTCTATTATGGAAAGACAGTCCAATTTCTACATGGTAATCTGGATATATCACCCCTCCTAATGGTGGTTTTCCTTTTTTAGCTTGTTGGTTTAAGGACATTTGAAGACTGAAATGACTGGTGGAAGTTTGAGTTTCCATTTCAATGGAATGTGTTGTGGCTCTGGACCACAATCTTGTAGCTCAACAGAATTTAGTGTTGTGAGAACAGGAAGCAAAACCTTTCCTAGTGGGTCACTAGGGGTGATAGTGAGTAGAACTATTCCCTTTTTCACCCCTGATTCCTGAACCCATGGATCCTGACAATAGGAGGAATCATACTATATATTGGACACTGATTCAGAGCACATCCTGCCTTCAGAAGAACCCTGCCCCAGCCCTCAAGATGCTGCCACTTAATTAATGCTCTGTGTGTTCAAAAGACCAAAGGCCATTCCATCTTCCTATCATGTGAGCTTTTTCAGGATGCTTGGTAACATGGTAAGACCAGTGGATTCCATGATTGTGGGCCCATTGTCATGCTTGTCTGGCTGTGAAGTGAGTTCCCTGGTGAGAAGCAGTACTTTGTACAATAACATGTCGGTAGATGTGGCATGGTCTGTATGTCAAATTGCTCTGATTGGTCAATAAATAAAACACTGATTGGCCAGTGGCCAGGCAGGAAGTAGGCGGGACAAGGAGAGAGGAGAATTCTGGGAAGTGGAAGGCTGAGTGAGGGAGACACTGCCAGCCACCACCATGACAAGCAGCATGTGAAGATGCCGGTAAGCCACGAGCCACGTGGCAAGGTATAGATTTATAGAAATGGATTAATTTAAGATATAAGAACAGTTAGCAAGAAGCCTGCCATGGCCATACAGTTTATAAGTAATATAAGTCTCTGTGTGTTTACTTGGTTGGGTCTGAGTGGCTGCGGGACTGGCGAGTGAGAGAGATTTGTCCTGACCGTAGGCCAGGCAGGACTGGAGAAAACTCTAGCTACATATAAGTACATTGATGGTAGTTTTGGCAGAAGCATTACATGTAGGAAAGGCAAATCCATAACCAGAATAAGTATCTACTCCAGTTAGGACAGAGTTGTCCTTTCCACAGAAGAACTGGTCAAATGTAGTCAACCTGCCATTATGTTGCTGGCTGATGACCCCTGGGAATGGTGCCATATCTGGGGTTCAGTGTTGGTCTCTGCTGTTGGCTGATCAAGCACTCATCATCATCAGTATTCAGGTCAGCCATGGTGAGTGGAAACTAATGTTGTTTAGCCCATGCATAGCCCCCATCTCTGCCACCATGGTCACTTTGTTCATGGGCCCATTGGGCAATGACATGAATGTCAGGGAAAAGAGACTGACTGTCCACAGAAGGCATCATCCTATCTATCTAATTATTGAAATCTGCCTCAGCTAAACTCACATTTTGGTAAACATTTACATGGTATACAATTATCTTCATACCCTTTGCCCATTTCAAGAAATCTATCTACATACTTCTTCCTCACATATCTTTCTCACCAACCTTCCAATCATGCTCTTTCCATATTCCTGATCATCCAGCCAGTCCATTGGCTACAGCCAATCAATCAGTAAATACTTACACATTTTGCCATTTCTCCTTCCAAATAAGCTGTATCACTCGGCATACTGCCTGAACCTCTGTCCTTTGTGAGTATCTCCCTTCACCAGTATCTTTCAGGTTTCTCCCAAAATGGGGTTGTAATAATGCAGCTGTCCACTTCTGGGTGATGCCTGATGATGTACAGAACTATCAGTAAACCAGGCCCTAGTCTTCTCTTCCTCAGTCAACTAATCATAGGGCACACCCCATGAGGCTCTAGGTGCATGCCTGGCAACAGAAGACATTGTAACAGGAGCAGAAACCAAATAGATTTGGGCAACTTCTTCATGTAGGTTGCTCATACCTTCAGGACCTGCTTGGGCCGAATCACCAACATAATACTTCCATTTGATGATAGATTGCTGCTGTGCATGTCCTAATTTATCATTTGTAACACCCAGCTAATGATGGGCAGTTCGGGTCACATGGTAAGATGGTGGCCCACTGTCAAATGTTTAATTTCTCCCAGTGGCTGGGATTAATGGCATGTGCTCACATGCTTGAACATACTGATTTTTGAAAATGATTCTATGGCACCAGTGGCAGAGACCTGAAATGTCGTTAAGAGGTATTGTACTGTCTTTATTATCCAATGTTCCTATTCTTGTTGTTATTCAGTTTTGTTCTTTGTGTGTGTGTGTGTGTGTGTGTGTGTGTGTGTGTGTGTGTGTGTGTAGACTATGTAGCACAGGGTTTAAAACTCACAGTGATCTTCTTTCCTCTGTGTCCGGAGTTCTGGTTTTAAATTTAAATTTTATGGTCTAAGTCTCCTTTCTTATTGTGGACAGGGAGGCCAGGAGATGGTGTGAGAACACCAGATACTGGAGTTACACATAATAGGGAGCTTCAATATGAACTGGAAATGGAATCTGAATGTTCTGAAAAAATCTTCAGTGCTCTTAACTGCTAAGATATTTTCTGTTCTTGATTATGTTTCCTGTCTAAGGCAGTCTAGTAAGGCTGATTATGATTAAAAAATGAAATTCTTTTCCACTTGAAAGAATTAGCCTCAGGCAGGGATGAGCTCCCTGATTGTTTATCCAGTACAATGTGGTCAGCCAATTATCCATATATGTACAACTAATAAAAATGGACACATCAGGTTGTATTCAGCATACTAATTTGCCCATACCTAACAAGGAAGAAGTTGGAAGGGATTTGGGTAGGCATGGAATGATGAGATAAAAGGGGAATGTGATATAATATCTTTTAATTAACAATTTATACAAATAAATTTTAAATAAAAAGAGGGACTAGAGAGATGGCTCAGCAATTAAGAGTATTAGGTATTTTTACAGAAGACCCATGTTTCATTCCCAGGACCCATGTGGCATCTAACTCTTGCTGTAATTCTGGTCCCAGACATCTCCTGCCATCTTCTGGACTCTGTATATGCTGGGCACAGACATATACAAGAAAAATACTATATAACTAAATTTTTTGTTTGATTTTTCAAGACAGGGTTTCTTTGTTTAGCTTTGGAACCTTCCCTGGAACTCACTCTGTAGCCCAGGCTGGCCTTGAACTCACAGAGATCTGCCTGCCTCTGCCTCCCAAGTGTTAGGATTAAAGGCATGTGCCACCAGTGCCTGGCTAATTTTTTTTAAATTAGAGAAAGGAAAGTATGGAATTCTCTACAGTGATATTACAGCCCTGAGAGAGAGACAGCAGCCAGAGTTAGTTAAAATGAAATCTTCTGATCTTGCATGGAAGTAGCTGTGGCCTTGTACAGAACCAGACTGCTTAGAGGCAAAAGCAGCTCTGTTCTGAGGTTAATAGAAATCATCATAACTGTTCATCTAGGAGCAGAGTATACAGTTTTGTTAGGTGACTTTTCCTTGAAGTTTTCTGTGTATGTGTTCTCTATCTTTTGCATCTGTGAGAATTGTTGCATTGGTACAGTTATCTTTTAGATCAAACATCAAGATTGACAGGTAGCATACTCTCCAAAGCAATCTACTTTCACAGTGCCATTTCCTTGATTTTTAGGTAAGAACTTGTGGTACAAGATGAACATGTTAGAGGCATTGCTTTCCATCATTTTTATAATTTATATATGTTCCTGCTTGACTTTGAGGTAAGAATGTCCCTTAATTTCTCTGCTTTTGCATTGTGATCATGTTTAGAAATGGATTTGTAGTTAAGCATGCTTAAGAAGAGGGAGAACTCTACATGAACATGTCCAGATTCCCTAACTAAATTCCACATGCTTCCTTTGTCTAGGAAAAACATTGCTTTGGAAATAACTCCCATGCTCATCATGCCTTCTGCAGTTAAGAAGTCTTTCTCATTTCATCTGTCTTGGCTGTTGTGGTGGCTATTCTTCTTTTTTTAAATAATAATTTATTAAGACTTATTTATTTTATGTATATGGTACTCTATCTACATGTACACCTGTACACCAGAAGAGGGCATTAGATCCCATTATAGGTGGCTGTGAGTCACCATGTAAATTGAACTCAGGACCTTTAGAAGAGCTGCCAATGCTCTTAACCACTGAGCCATCTCTCCAGCCCATGGTGGCTATTCTTGGTAGTCAAACTGACTACCTCTGGAATTAACTAAAACTCAGAGTTGGGTACACCTGTGAGGGATTTTTCTTAAAGGTTTTGAAGTTAAGACCCATCTTAATCTGCATCATTTGAGGTGATGAGATTCTTTACCTGATTGGTGTCAGTGCACCTTTAACCCCAGCACTCAGGAAGTAGAGGTAGCCAGATTATCTGAGTTTGAGGCCAGCATGGTCTATAGAATGAGTTCCAGGGCTACATAGATAAACTCTGTCTTGAAAACACACAAAAAAATCAACCAAAGAATAAGATCTGACTTTAATCTGGATTGTACCTTCTGGTAGCAGTTGATATACATAAAGGATACTGAATGAGGAAGTTTTCTCTCTTTGTCTGCTTCTCCTAGCTCTGGCTACTAAATTCATTTCTTTACTAACACCATAACCTACTTCTTTGGAATTTTGGTGAATACTAAAAACCAGCTGAGACATCCAGCCTCATGGACTGAACAACTACTGGATGCTTCAAATTTCCATTGGTAGACAGTCATTGTTGGACTACCTGTACCATAGCTTATGAGACATTCTAATAAATCCATTTTCTACATTCATGAAGAGATTCATTCTACCAGTCTTGATCATGTAGAGAAGATTTGTGAGACCAAAATGAGGTATCTTAGAAATAAGACTAAAATGCTTTCACTCAAAAACTAAGGCCTAAGATTTCTCCTTCTAGGAATAAGCCAATAGTTACTGAAACAAGTCAGTCCAGATTCCAGAAACCAGGAAATGTGAAAGTATAGTCACAAGGTAGTCATGAGGTAATGCCTGCTGGACTGTGGAATGTCCTCTCCCTGGTTTCCAGGGTAACTGACCACAGAAATGTCCCCACCTGAGGGCAGCCAATGAGAAATGGTGGTGGACAACCACCCCATTAGAAGTAAGATTAAGCCATGATTTCTAGAAAGCCCCTAGAAGCGAGCCAATCAGAATTGTACCCGTACTAGCACCCCTGAATGATGTAACCTTGTGACTTTTCCCTTTAAAAACTGAGCTTGCAGATAGGTGGGCACTTCCTCCAGCCTCCACTGCGTTGGATGTATTGGACGAAGTCCCTGCCTAGGCTTGTATTGCTTTTGGATATCCAGAATTAAACCTTGCTTTTGCATTCTGGCATGCTTGTCTTTGGTGGTCTCTCTGGGGGTCACGATCTGGGCACAACAGCTTGAATAATGCAGTTGTGTTTCTTTGCTTCTGCCCATGGAGGAAGATGTGCTGGCTAACAATAGTGCTCATGAAGATATTCTTACAAGCTCCATTATTCTCTTAGTATTCAACTTCCATGAAGACTACATCTTATTATTATTAATTTGCCAACAGTTAGCTCTGAATTTCAGGAATAAAACTCCTAAAACAACGGAGCTGCCCTGGCCAGCGGGGTCTTCAATGGGGACCTAAAGGGAGGGCCGGTGAATGAGAGGGACAAGAGACACAAAGAATGAGAGCAAGACAGGACATCTGATCAAGCTCAAAAATTTTATTTTTCTCTCAAGGCATATATAGGTAGGCAAAGGAGGTTGTGAGCAGGAAAGGACTTAATTATGAGGGTTGCAAGTACAAAGGAACTTAGTAATGAGGGTTGCAAGCAGGAAGGGACTTAATTATGGGCTGTTGGCCAGCAGGAAATGTTGCTCTGAGGGTTATCTATCTACTCTTGTCTAACTGCCTAATTGCTTAACTGCAGCTCATTCACCTGATATCTGAGAAGAGGTACTGGTATCTGTGAGAAGAGGTTCTGGTGCTAAGGATACCTAAGCAGGGCCTAGATCTAAGAAAAGAAGAGAGAAACCCAAATATGGCAGCATGTGTGTCAAGGGTCACTTAGGCTTATGGCTCCCGTCAGGAGCCATCATTCAGGCTTCTGGTAGGAGGATGACTTATTATCTTGTTTGTGATCTAGTTCCTGCTTTTCTTTCCTGGTATTTGAAGTCCCTGTGACAACCAGGTAAAAAGTATATTTAGTTAACCTGACCACAGTGTGAAGCCACAAAGCAAACATCTTCTTTTGTGTCCTTAAATCTTCCTTTAGTTTTTAATGATCTGGGCACCCTTCCACCTGTGTGACAGGGAATCACTCCACCTCACAAAGTATAGTGGCTAGCCACATTGTGTCCAGGAGGAAGAAGGGGAAGTGCAAATGGAGAGCAGGAAGATAGCAGGATCTGCTATTAGAGCCAGGGGCAAGTGATATTAAAATGCAAATCTCTGCTGATCTAGAAAAGGTCATTGTCTGTGGTGGAAGGCAGTGTCAAGGAATCATTGTGCTATGTCTTTAAGCACAGTTTAACCCTATGGGAGGAGCTCTTGTCACTCAAGCCCCACTAGCCAATCAGGCCCTACAGGTGACCTGTCAGTCAGAAATTGTGCAGGGTCCTTCCAGTCACAAGCTTTAGGCTTGGCTTTGAAGAGAGTCTGGCACCAGTGTTTTTGTGTGGTGTGGTGTGAGTGTTGCTGTAGGGAGCTGAGCAGAGAGCAGGGGTGAGCTGGAAAACCACAACATGGTGAGTGAGGGGCTGTCATCCCCAGACTAGGGGGAATGGTCATTTGAGTCATGGGAGCCAGTGTGGTGGGTCCTCCCTTGGTTGTGTAGGATCCAGTGGCCAGATGCAGATTTTGGCATGGTCTTGCCAGGTCCTCCATGGTCTAGTGTGGTCCTGCTGGTCCTGCAAGCTCAGGTGTGGTTCTGATGGGCCAGGATGGTCTCTGCAATTTCTGGGCTGGCTGGCAGCCTCTCTGTAACTTCACTCCACAGGCTGCATCTGTGCAGAGCATTGAGAGTGGGGCTGTTCTTTGAAATAACTTTGTTGTTAACATCACTGTGAAATGCTGGCGACCTTAGTGCTTATGTTATAGCTATTGAACAAAGATTTGCCAAACTCAGAGAGCTGTGGTCTTGTGTCTTCCATATCTTCCAGAAGTACTGCACTTTGAACTTTTCACATTTAGGTTTAGGATCCATCTAGAGTTAATTCTGTGGAGCTTGTAAACAGTATCTCCTGTGTAAATTAGCACTCCGCTGCTTAACTATGATGTAGAAAAGTAGAATTGATGGTCAAAGGTCTTACTAGTTGTTAGGAGACATTAATTCACAAAGTAGAATTTAGGTAAGGGAGGGATGCATCACAAATGCCCCAAAGATAAGTAGTATGCTAACTATGCCAGTTAGAAATTAGTATGATAAGATGTAATTGTTTGTTCCCCAGGATTAACCAGCTACATTCCCATAACAAAGGAGACAACCCTTGTGGTGGTATTGTGTTCCCCAAAATATTGTATATGCTAATAAACTTATCTGGGGTCAGAGAACAGGACAGCCACAATATTAAACAGAGGTTAGGCAGTGGTAGCATACGCCTTTAATCCTAGCATTCCAGAGACAGAAATCCCTCTGAATCTCTGTGAGTTCAAGGCCACATTGGAAATGGCCAGGTATGGTGACAACGCCTTTAATCCCAGAGAGCAAGCCTTTAATCCCAGGGAGTGGTGGTAGAGAGCAGAAAGGTATATAAAGCGTGAAGAAACTCTAGGCATTTGGCCTGGAGAAGCATTTGGTCTGGTTAAGCATTCAGGCTTCTAGCAGCAGTTCAGCTGAGACCCATCCTGGATGAGGACTCAGAGGCCTCCAGTCTGAGGAAACAAGACCAGCTGAGGATCGAGCGAGGTGAGATAGCTGTGGCTTATTCTGTCTCTCTGACCTTCCAGTGTTCACCCCAATAACTGGCCTCAGGTTTGATTTTATTAATAAGAACTTCTAAGATTCTGCTACAAACCCTGATTTACAACAAGCAGAAAGGCCCACCCATCCATTAAAAAAAACAGCCTCTAATTGCTGTTCAAGGGACCATTACAGGGACACAACCAACATTAAACCCTGGTGTGCCATAAAGTTATATTAATTTTAGAACAGGGGCATCACCAGTCTTTTTGAAAAGCAGTTTTGAGTCAAGGTCTTCTATTTTGATTGAGTAGGACTTGAACCTTGTCTGTAGCCCCACAGGGCTTTGCCCTGTTGTCCTCCTGACTAACCACCCTAAATCTTAGATAATACATCTGCAACACCACAGAGTTCTAAAAATTTTCAAATAGAGTCTCATAGTGCACTGTCCATTGCAGAACAGAGGGAAAGGATTTGTGTGTGGAGCATGGCTTCTCCCTTCAGACCAGAAGAAGAGGAGCAGTGTACTATGTACATTGCAGGGGTAAGCAGACTAGACATTTGCTTGAACACAGACTGAAGTTGAAGGCAGTGAGCTGCAGGGGTCTCCATAACAAAGAAGGACTGATGGGGCATGTTAACTGACTTTCTCTGTAATTTTCCTGCATGTATTAATTCCTTCTGTGTGAATGAAGACAGACAGAATTGGTAGGTATACAGTTTTGGGAAGATAGCTTTAACTACTAAGTATTTAGTTTCAAATTAGAGAACTCTACAATGTAGATATGTACAATCCTGGTTGACACAGTTAACTCAGATGTTTGAGACATTGGCCATTGGCTGTAATTCCATGTGTTAGCTTACAACACTCAGTGGCTAACATTTTACATGGGACAAAGTCATACAATCTCTTATTAATGATATTCTCTCTACCAGGGTTTAACCTACTCCATTATATCATCAGTATACCTAAGTGTCCTTCTAATTATTTTTATCTTTATAAAATATCACTTATTGGTATCATTTTAAAAATTCAGTTTCTTTAAATGCATTACTGTAATTTTTACTATCAATGTTTCCCAGTTTAAGAATGACATTCCATTTTTTCTTAATGCTATTTATTTATTTATCTATGTATTCGTATCAGTTTAGAGCAGTGGTTCTCAACACTGGGGATCATTGCTCCCTTTGGGAGATCAAATGACCCTATCACAGGACTGGACAAAGACCACTGGAAAGCACAGACAGATATTTATACTATAATCCCTAACAGTAGCAAAAATATAATTATGAACTAGCAGTGAAAATAATTTTATAGCTGGGGGGAACACCACATCCTGAGGAACTGTATTAAAGTGTCACAACATTATGTAGTTTGGGAACCACAGGTTTAAATCAGTATCTCTTGTAGCTCAGGCTTGCCTCACACTATAGAACTGACAATTGCCTTGAACACCTACTCTTGCCTCTGCTGCCCAGTGGTGGAAAGACAGTCCTGCAACTCGTTTCAGGCTGGGCTTTGAATGGTGTGTGGGAAGGCAAAAATAGACCAGTGAATAAGTATTCTCCAAATTCTCTAGATTTTATGTGAATTTACAAATAAAGTGGGACCTGTGTAAGAATTGAGTTCACTAGGCAAGTGTAAAACAAGTGTAGTCACAGCAGAGAAAGGGATGGGCAAGGAAGATCATGAAAGCTTTCCTACTGTGATAGTAGCTGACATTAACAATGAGTAGGTAATCCATTTTTAGATGATCAATAAATGTTCTTATTGGCCATTTCTTGAGTCCACAGACAAGGCTATCTAGAATATGGATAAAGAACTGAATTTTTATGAAACCACAAGATTGTAATTATACCAATTCAACCTAAGTAGTAGAACTGGATAAAATGGTGTGGCCTTGCCTAATATGACTGTGTTTTCCAGGTTTTCAATGTATACTCACAGAGAAATAATGTGAGTATTACTTGGTGTGCTCTAATACAAATCCCTAGTCTCTGGAGCACATGGCCATAAAGCCTGTTTCAACTTTTTAACAGATTTTTTTTTGGATTATAATTACATTATTTCCACTGTATTATTTCTTGCCTTCAAACTTCCCATAAACCCTTGTATTTTAATCCATGGCCTCTTTTTGTTTAATAACAGATATGGTTTGAATGTTACCTGTGTTTGGTTGCAGGTCCTCCCAGCAATGATATACAGGGCTGGCTACACTGCACATTGACTGTGTAATGGAATGTGCACATATAGAACCCTGTGCCTTGGAAGGGGAACAGAAAATATTCTGGGAGAGTGGAAGATTTTACTAAACTACAAATTTCCCAGATTAGGCTCCCGTCCAGCCATCCTGGGAGGGTTTTTGCTCTCTCAGTCATTTGATCTCTGCTTACCCAGTAGGATAACTACTAATGTCCTAAAGCCCAGCTGGGGGGTCCTAGCTAATGAGGGACTCTGGGAAGGCTTATCAATCTGGAGCACCAGTAGGAGGTAACTTACAGGTTCTTTCCAGGAGTCTCCTCTTGTTCTGCTATAGGGAGCTGTAAGGAAGACCACAAGCTATGTCATGCTTAGTGTGGGGGCCACTGTCCCCAGACCAGGAAGAGCATGTTGGCTGACGTATCAGAGTTGCTTGGTCTGGGATAAACCATTGAGCCAGACTGAGGTTGTTTGCCCCTGTGGTGACCTGGTTAGTGGCCCTTGGCCTCTGAGTTTGTTGAGTGTGGATTCCCTGGGGAGAGGTAGGCTTTGTCATCCTAACATGGGAGACTATGATCTTGTAATATCACTGCCCCATGCTACATAATTGAGAATTACTTTGAACATCTAATCCTGCCTCTGCTATCCAGTACTGGGTAGAAAGTCCCACAAGAATGCAAACTTGTACAACCACTGAGGAAATCAGTATGGCGGTTTCTCAGAAAATTGGGAATTGATATACCTCAAGATCCAACCATACCAATCTTGGGCATATACCCAAGGAATACTCAATCATACCACAAAGATACATGTTCAACTATGTTCATAGCAGCACTATTCGTAATAGCCAGAACCTGGAAACAACCAAGATGCCCATCAACTGAAGAATGGATGAAGAAAATGTGGTACATATACACAATGGAGTACTATTCAGCAGAGAAAAACAATGACAGCATGAAACTTGCAGACAAAAGGATGGAACTAGAAAATATCATCCTGAGTGAGGTAACCCAAACCCAGAAGGACAAACATGGTATGTACTCACTCATAAGTGGATACTAGATATAAAGTAAAGAACAATCAGCCTGCAACCCACAGAACCAGGGAGGCTATATAGCAGGGGGGACACTAGGATGACTGTGGCTTATAGTAAGTTTTGGTTTTATTCAATTACTGGGCAAGCTTCAATGAAACATTTCACTATTAGGATAAGAATTTATACTGTATCAAGCTGATAATAGAAAAATAAATAAATAAAACTGGAAAATAAAAGAAAAAAATTACATCATTTTCTTTATTGAAGACCATTTATTTGAATAATAAAGACTAAGAAAGAAAGAAAGAAAGAAAGAAAGAAAGAAAGAAAGAAAGTCCCACAACATCTTCTATCTTGGCCTTGACTGGCCAGTGAGAAGGAAATCTAAACCAGTTAATGAGTGATCTCCAATCTCTCTGACTTTTAGTGGAGACTTATAAATGAAGAGGGATCTGTGCAAAAATTGAGTTCTTAGACCAACTTTGAAGCTGGAAGAGTCACAGTGCAGAAAGGGAGAAGCAGGATGGTAGTTGAGAGCTTTCCTACTTTAACAGTAGTTGAGATTAGCAATGTGGAATTAGGTAATCAATTTTAGATGCTCCATACATGTCCTGATTGGCCATTTCTTGGGTTCCACAGACAAGGGCAATCAAGAATCTGGATAAAGGACTGACTTTGTCCTGAAACCAAATCGCTATAGTTACAGTAGTTCAACTAACATAGATCTGGGTAAAATGTGGCTCTGCCTAACAGGACTGTTGTTTTTCTGGTTTTAGATGTAGTCCCTTAAATAAAAGGTTTGAGAAATCTTTGATGTGCTCTAATATAAATTGCTAGACTTTGGAGCACATGGCCATAAAGCTTGTTTCAATTTTTCAAAATAAATTTTGAGATTATAACTACATCATATCCACATTCTCTTTCCTGTCTCCAAGCCCTACCATGACCCCTCATCTTTTTCTGATTCATGCCCTGTTTTTCTGTAACAACAGTTACACAGTAACAAGAGTTCCTGTGTGAATGTGACCTGTGTTTGGTTGTAGGACTCCCAGCTAGGAGTCAATGGGTTGGCTGCACTCCACATTGAGTGTTTAATGGAATATGCACACAAAGGATACTTTGCTTTGATGAGAAACAGGATGCATGCTAGGAGAGTTGAAGAATGTCTACTAAAATATATTCTTTCTAGACTAAGGTCCTGTCCATTGCCCTGTGGAAGGGCAGACCTGGAAGGATAGTGCTGTCTTAATCATTTGATCTTTGATCAACCAGTGGAGTACCTACTAATATTCTGAGGCCCACATGGGTGGGCCTAGTCTTTGATAGACTCTAGGAAGGTTTAGCAATGAGTACTAGTGGCGAGTAACTTGCAGTTTCTTTCTGGACTTCTCTATTTCTGCTGTAGTGAGTTGTAAGGAAGAAGACAAGTTATATCATGGTGAATGTAGGGTGTTCAGAGAAGGTCTGCTGAGCTGTCATTTATGCTGATCTTTGGATGGACCATAAGCCAGATTGTGGTTCTGTCCATCCGTGTGGTGACCTTGGCAGTAGTCCTTGTCCTCTGAGACTCCCTGTGTGTGGATTTCCTGGGAAGGGAGAGACTCTGCAGTCACGGCATGTTAGAATATGATGCTTGTAATGTCACTGTCCAGTGTGCACATACCATCACGCTTTTGGTGTGTAGTGGGAAGACAGATTGGATAACTGATGGTCTGGTTTCTAGAAGTTCTGAATACTGCATTCCACTTTCAGGTTTGTCTTATAGGAAGATGGTGATGGGGATTTTCATTCAGCAATACATGTTTAGAATGCTTCTAACTTTCTGCTACCATTACTACTTTCAGCTGCAATGGTGTTCTCCAGTGACATTTACTTTCAGGGGACAAAAGTTCCCAAGCTGCAGAGGTTTCTCAGGTGTGCATCTTGTTGGGCAGGTAGATAGAGCAGAATCCACATCTTTTACCATAGTCCATGTGACAGGAAGCCGATTCTAAATTATTCTACTACATCATTTTGGATTTGGGCATCAATGGTGCTGTGTTTACCTGAAGCCACAAGAAGGCATTAGGGCTGCAGAGCCACAGCAGGTGATCACCTCCATTTGCAGAGAGAGCTCTAGAGCATGGGGCCTCACTGTGTAGAAGAAATGTCAATAGCTGGAGAGTCAGAAACAACAGTTTAAGAGGGTCACTTTGTGTTAATTTTGTGGAAGTTGTGAACTCTGTGTCTGTATAATTTCTGTACACATAGACTCATAGGTAGCTGGGTAACATTGGTCAAGATCACACTTTTCCTGGTTAAGTTTCCTTTGATCTTTGGATTAATAAATGACTATACTTTCTGTCCTTTGTTCTTGGATTTTTCTACCACCATTATTCTTTCTCAAATATTGTTCACATTCTTCACTGTTGTAGTTTTGTGGTAAGTATAGAAGTCATATTACATCAATCTGTGTACTATTTTTCATAATCCCATTGATCATTATGAGTGTTTCCACTGTGAATGTAGTTTAGTGATCAGCATTCCTCTTATAAATCATTGGGCATTGTTGTTAAATTGTATTCATTTTATGCTGAAAATTTACCACAACAACATTTTAATTTTGATGCTGCATGTTTACAAGGATTATTTATTTGCTTCTTTGTTTAGGTTTTGTTGTTCTTGTTGTTGTTTATCTGTGATAGACTTTTGGTTTATTGGGTAAAACATCTTAGCAGGTACCTCATACATATTCTTTTTGAGGGTGACCTGAGTACAGATATCAAAACGCAAGTTGAAATGTTCATAAGTATCTACTATTTCAGCTTCTGTATACATATGGAAAAATACTCTCTCATGTACAAACATAAGCAAAAAATAGCAATAAATTTGTTTTCAAAAGTGCTTGTGACTTATAAAGCAATTAGAGGAAACCAAGTTGCTTTAGGTGTAGGCTGATTCTTTAAATATCTGTTATCTTGCATTTTGTTTTTAAGTTTTTATTTCCTCACTCTGATGCAGACTTATAGGCAATCATCAATCATAAGAAACAAAACATTGTCCGAATAATCTTAACACACATCCTTTTCTTTATCATAAGAGTATGAGATGCTTTTTGTAGCCAAAATTATTTTCTACAAGTCTAAAACCTCAGAAGACTTTGAGTGAATCTCCAGTTTTGGTCAAACACCCTCCTCACACAATCCGTTTTTCTGTTATTGACAAAGGAAAGAATGGTGTGTACAGGATGAATGATGCCAGTGATTTCTTGTAGTTTGATTTGGACTAGAATCTTGTTTTCATGCTTAAGGGTCCATGATATATTTTTGTAGATATGTCTCTTTGTCTCATAATTTTTCAGTGGTGCCGTCTATGTTGTTAGTTTTATTATCATCTATTTATATTGTTGTTTCACTGGAAAATGATTGACCTTCACTAATTTTGTGTTCAGAAAATTTCTTATTATGTTTTTCTTGAGTGTTTGTTGGTTTGAGAAGTTTCTGTGGAGAAACAGTTTTAGTTTTCTCTTCTTGATCTTAGAGGCTTGCCTCATCCCATTTCCTGGCATATCTCTATTTCCCAATTGCTGCTATCTTCATGTTTGTGTTTTAGCTGCTTAAGTGATTGGATATAATTAAGATATTGGCTTTGGATCTTTAAAACCTCATATATTATTGTCTTTTTTCCTAATTTGCATGAGCTGTCAACATGACATAGGCAAGAGTCATCTGAGGGAACATAAATTTAGGGTGTGCCTAGATCATTATATCTGATTGCTATGTGTGAGAGAGAATTGTGTTGATTTTGATTGATGTTTGAAGTCTCTTCCACTGAGTTGGCAATATCTCTAAGCAAGTGGGCCTGGCCTGCATAAGAGAGCTAGTTTAGCAAAAGACAATGACAAAGCAAGAGAGAAAGCTAAGAAGCTTTCCTCACGTTCTGTTTTCATTTATTAGCTTGGGTTTCTGTCCTAAGCTTCCACATAGGACTATGACCTAGGGTATCAACCAAATAAACCTGTTTATTACTTGAGTTGCTTTTGGTAAGATAATCTAATCACAGCAACAGAGAAGAAAGTTGGAATGAAAAGTGGCACCTCAAATGTGGTTTTCTTGCTGCAAAAGACTTGAAATTCTTAGGCCTGCCCGTACTATTCTGAGTGAAATTGTTTTGTTGCTTTGCTATCTAGCCCAGGGAGGCCACTGATACATGGCAGCTCTCTTCCTACATTCTGAGTACTGGTGTTATATGTCATTTACTTCTATCAATTGTAAAAACTTAGTTTTAGATCAGAAGAGCTAGGTTTACCGCTTCTTGTAGACATAGAGTTGAAAGTGGTTCAACCAATGAGAGCTATATAACAGTCTCTGCAGAGATTGAGAGCATTTGGTCACATCCATAGTGCCATTCATACAATTGGGGGGGGCATAATATGGGAGATTTCAAAACAAAAACTCAACAAATATGAAATAATGGTAACCAAATTTGGCTGCTTGTCAGGAATGCAAGAAGAGCTTATCACAACTTACTCAACACCATCTGAGTTACTCTGACTCATACCAGTTAGGAGATAAAGCCTAGAAAATAGAATTTTAAGTAAAAATGATTTAATATTGATATTTGTAATTTGTAGCTCTAGAGAGTTTCAGCAAAGGAGGAACTCTCTACTTGGCATCATATGGGATCTTCACAACAGAGGGTTATTTTCTAGTACATCTATTCTGTATTTTTTTAAAGTTCAAGGACATCACCTGCCTATGCTAATCGATGGTATTATAATTTGTATGCATCTTAAATTGCCAACTGTGTCCTATGGCAAAGGCATCTAGCTAATGTTTAGCACTAGAGAAGTTTCAAACTGGTGTTAGCAACTATGTAGACTGATGAATATAGTGAATTTGGGTAGTTATAGCCAATATTGCTTTAGATAAAATTATTTTAAGCACTAAAATCTCCCCACTCATGAAGTTGACCTAAGATGGTTTAATAGTACACCTGAGTTATTTCTATGTTTGAAAAAATAATCACACACAACAATATATTTACACTGACTTCAGGTGTCAGCAATTATTTTATAAAGTTTATTTATATGTATTTGTAAGATCTTGAGGTGACTCATCAGGTCAAAGCACTTTGTTGTACAAGTGTCATAAGCTTGTTGCTAGGAACCCATGGTAGAGAGAACCAAATCCTGAAAATTCTCCATTGGCCACTACATACAAGGTCTAACATGTATGTGCACTCACATATGAAACAGACAGCCATATCACACACCTCTCTCTTTCTTTTACCCACTCAAATACACACAGAACATACACATTACATACCACATACACACACACTGCTCAAACACACAATACACAAGCATACACACAAACTCAAATACACAGATACCCACAAAA
>CABHPR010154126.1:0-32930 GCA_902168415.1 Peromyscus melanophrys
TGTCCAATTTTATAACACTGTTTACAAAAAGATTACATTTCCCTATTATGTGTTCTTGGCATCTTTGTTGAAAATTAATTGACTGCAAATATGTGGATTTATTTCCTTAATTAGGTAGGTCAAAGATCTAGAGAGGGCAAGGCATTGTAGGCAGTCCATCTGGTTCAGTTTTAGGAACACCATTGCCAAATAGCACACACCAAAAGATCCTGCAAGTTAAAACACTTGCTATTATGTTACCACATCCACTGTTTCTGCCAGTTCAATTTGGTGACTACTCCTCTGGGCATACACCAAATCTACCAGAATCAGGGAACTAATTTCAGTAGCAATGCCTCCCACCTCCTTCTCCAGGGTACCAAAGACATTCAGCAAAGCGTTCTTCAAGGATCCTGATTCTTCATCAATGTTTTTCTCTAAACTTTAGAAAAGAGACTGTCTTCTCAGCTTATTTTGGGTGTGTGTGAGATGTGGAAATTTATTCTGATTTCTCTAAATCTCTGGAGTCTTAGTGTTTTCATTTCCTTAGCAATAAGCCACAGTAGAATGCATGCTCTACCCAACTAACCAACTTAACAATTGGTGCAAGCTACGTCCAATGAATCCTAAATTTCAGGTTAGTACACCCAGGCTAACAATTTGGCACACACTCTTTTTCTCTGGTAGAACACTCAGTATATTCTCCAATCTTTTGCCAATGTTAATTAGAAAACCTTGCAATTCTTTTGCGATGTGAATCTTTTTCTTTCCAAGTTTGCTTTTTTAAATTGGCTCCTCTGGGCACCCTGATCCTGGAATCTGAAAGTGGTTGTGCTTGGATGGAGAGAAAGACACAGGGGAAGGGCACAAGGAGAGTTGTAACTCCTATATGAAGCAAGTGTTTCATGGGAGGTCATTAGAAGGTCTTTCCTTTGGTACAGGAAATGCAATGATATTGGAGCACCAAGTCCTCCAGGTCCTCCTAAATGCTCTCATTCTGATTCTGGTAGCTTTTTCTTTCTCAAGTCATGCCCTGACTTTCATATAAGAGATCTGTGAGGACGTAAATTCAACCCTGTATAGAAATTGAGCAACTGGTTGGATTTCCTTCTGCGTTTGTTTCTGGTCTCGGTAGTTCTGTGACTCTAAAAGATTACAAATTCTGGACTGGAGAATGTGTTCCACGGTTGAGGGAGTTGTTAGACACATGAGGTCCCGGGTTTGAGTCTTAATGCCACAACAACACAAAACACCTCGTTTTTCTAATAACTATTTCATGTAAGAATTTAACACTTTAAACTTGTTTTGTGGGTGGGTGGTGAGGTCAGAGGTCATGATCAGGTGCTTTCTTCAATTACTCTCACCTTACTTTTTGAGATAAGGCCTTTCACTTAACCTGGAACTTACTGATTTGGCTAGATTGGCTGACCAGCAAGCCCCAGGGACCTTCCTGTCTCTCTTTCCCCAGCACTGGGGTTATAGACATGTGCAAGGTCCAGCTTTCTATGAGAATGCCGTGGATCTGAACTCAGGCCCTCACGCTTGCATGGCAAGCTCCTTACAATACTGAACTTGCCTCAGTCCGCTTTAATCCATCTTTATATTCTCTTCAGTTTTACAGAGTCTATTTTTTATTTTTTCTCCTTTATAACTATTTTTTTAGGATTTATTTTTATTTTTTTTTAATTATATGTGTATTTCTGTATGTGTGTCTGAGCTCTCAAAGAGGGGCATAGGTGTCAGACCCCCCCTTGGAACTGGAGTTACAGGTAGTCCTGAACTGTCCGACGTGGATGGTAGGAATTGAACTCAGGTTTTCTGCAAAAGTAGTATAGGCTCTTACCTGTTGAGCAATCCATCCAGATCTCTTTGATCTTTTAATTTTATTTTTAAAAATAATATTCTTATCAATTTTGTGAGAATGTCATACAGTGTCTTTTGAGCATATCCATTCCCCTCCCCCAGCTCTTCCCAGATCCTCCTCCACCTAGCTTTATGTTTTGAAAAAGTCACTGGCACTAATGGGGTCCACCGTCCCCATCCACAGGCTGTATGCTCCTCAGTTCACACCATGGTTTATGGTAGCAATTAAAATGGAAGCCCAAATCTTTACTTTGGTGAATGTTTTATTCAAAGCGATCACAGTTAATCAGGCAAGCAGCTGCTTTACCCTTTATATACCACGAATTACAAGTGCTTAATGATACCCAAGCAGTCACTTCCAACTCAACTAGGTCATGCAGCCAATATAAGGATACCATGTCTTTGAAGTTTGTTCGTAATTACTTCCGCTCTGGTTTCTTTTATTGGTCAGAGTTTCTTGGTTGCGGTCAATGAATTTCTTCTGGTTCCTTAAGGAGAAGAGAATTTATTAAGGAGCAGAGAGTTTGAAGACGCATCAAGCCAAAGGTACTCTGCGTAATTCCTCACTCGCAAATGGTCAGAGCTACAGCATCTGTTACGATCAGGAATCCAACACAACCCCTGATTCTAGTCCACGCTAGAAATATATATGACTCCAGCCCCGTCTCTCCCCTGGTTATCTCAGCTCTGAATCAGCCTGCTGTGGATGCCTTTTCTTGGTGGAATCTCAATCACATGTGGGCATCTGAGTATAAAAAGATAGGGAAAGACAGCTTTACTTTTGGTCTTTTTTTTTTATCTTACAGTACTGAGGATCAAATTTAGGGCCTCACACATGCTAGATAGGCACATTGCAACTGAGCTGCACCTCGATCTAAATGTAGTTTAAAAAAGTTGTTCAAAAAGCAGCATCAGCTGGGCGGTGGTGGCGCACGACTTTAATCCCAGCACTCGGGAGGCAGAGGCAGGCGGATCTCTGTGAGTTGAGGCCAGCCTGGTCTACAGAGTGAGATCCAGGACAGGCGCAAAGCTTACACAGAGAAACCCTGTCTCGAAACACCCCCCCCCCCCAAAAAAAAAACCCAAAAAAGGCAGCATCAACAGAATGGGAAATCATCAAGATATTAAAAAGGTGTTCAATATATTCTTGGAGAGCTAGGAAAGAGCCCGGAGGAAAGAGAACAACAGGAAACTGTTTCTTAGGTTGAATGATAGGCTCCCAAACATAATTTTATGATGACTTTTAATAATTGTATATTCAGGGAAGGATAACCAATAGGTATTCCAACCATATCTTTCTCTATAAATATCCACAGTAATGCACTACTTGGTGACAAGGTACGGTCAGCGGAAACGGTGAAGCAATTTTGCCATTGTGCAAATCATAGTCTGCTTACACAAATCTAGTTGGTATGGGCCAATCAACTGTGTGGCTCCTTGATGTAATTAAGAGATGCATTAAGAGACTGAGGAGATGGCTCGGTCGATACAATGTTTGCTGTTGCAAGCGCGAGGACTTGAGTTCGGATCCTCAGCATCCGTGTTAAAGACAGCCATAGTGGCATGTGTCTGTAACTTCCATGCTAGTGGGTGGTGGAGACAGTTCGTCAGCCAGCTAGGCTAGCTGAATTCAGGAACTCTAGGTTCAGTGAGAAACACGGTCTCAAAAAGAATAAGATGGAGAGCTCTTGATGAAGATGTCTAATATTGAACTCTGGGTGTCAAACTCACGCATGTGCACCTGCACCCAATATATCAGACACACACACACACACACACACACACACACTCACACACACACACACACTCAAAGATGCAATAAATGTGAGCTACATGAAGCTGTTGCTAGCGTTAATAGGGCTTACTGTTTAAATGTGTGAGAGTGTGTGTGTGCCTGTGTATGTGTGTGTGTGTGCCTGTGTGTGTGTGTGCCTGTGTGTGTGTGTGTGTGTGTGTGTGTGTGTGTGTGTGTGTTAGGTAAGTGCTCTACCACTGAGCTATACCCCTAGCCCTACAAACTGTGTCTATACATGGGAGCATATTTTAAAATAGCTACGAAAACGGTGGTATAGAAAATGCAAGACAGGAACATAGCTATCTGTCATCTTTGTCAAGGATCCCGTGTTGTAGGTGCATGACTGCGTGTGTGTGCCGGATTCTCAGGACTGGCAGCGTTTCATGTTTATTTATAGCATCAGCCCCACAATCGCTTGAGTAGTATGTTGTGCCAGCATGCTTCCTTGGCTATGAACTCAGTTAGGTGAAAAGAATTTTCCACTCCATGTAACCTTGTGAAAGGACTGTCAAATAAGAAGTCTGTTGTTGACTGCAATATTACAGGGTTCATGACTGTGTCTCTGTACCTGTCTGTCTGTCAATCTAACATATTTAATCTATCTATCTATCTATCTATCTATCTATCTATCTATCTATCTATCTATCTATCTGTCTGTCTGTCTGTCTGTCTGTCTGTCTGTCTGTCTATCTATCTATCTATCTATCTATCTATCTATCTATCTATCTATCTATCGATCTATCTACCAATCTATTGACCTACTATAAGAAACTGGATTATGCAAATTATGGAGATTAAGATCTCCAAAGATCTGCCATTGGCAAGTTGGAAACTTAGCCAATGGTATACAGTCATACCTGAATCTGAGAGTAAGCCAAGCTTGAAGATAATGCAGACAAAAAGGAAGAATTTTTACTGAGCAGGCTGGTAATCCTAGAACTTGGGAAGCTGAGGCAAAAGAATCAGGAGTTCAAGGCCAGCCTATTATTATTATTATTTTTTTTATTTCCTTCAGTGATGTGGATGGGGCCCATCCACACTGAGCAGAACATACAACTCAGTCTACCAATTGAAACGCTACTCTCATCCAGAAATACTCTCAACTTTCGGATTCAGAATAAAGCTTAACCAAGTATCTGGGTACCTTGGGGCCCAATCAAGTTGACACATAAACTTAATCATAACAATAGGTTACTTTCTTTTATACCTGGCAACGCGTTTGGTGTGGGGTATAAAATGATTTTCCAACAACTGCAGAAAGACAGATATCCACTATGAATTATTTTCCCTTCACTTAGGTATTGACTTAGTTCAAGAACAATGCCTTGGGAAGAAACGGTTGTGTAAGTTGCTCCTAGACATGTGCACATGGGCTGAAGAGGGAAGAGGCGGGTTGGTCACTGGAGTTTAGAGAGCAAGATAATTTAATCTAGACATGGAATGGTTGGGATAAAGAAGGAAAAAAATGGGACATTGTGGGCTTTAAGAAAGCTTTTTACAATTTCACATTTTATTTTTCAAATTCTCTAATTCCCTTTTTGCTCTTCCTTTATACTTGTTTCCTGTTAAGGACTATTAGAGCTTTCATGGGCCTTGTGTATTATTTCAGATTTTTTTTAATGTATCTACCAATATGCTCGATATCAATTTATAAGACACCAGGAGGGAATCTGACTTAATGTCTGCTCGCCCAGCTTCTGTTTCTCGTTCCCTGAGCATTAGTCCACAGTTGAAAACATAAGGTGGGCTCCGTGGGCCATTATGCACTGCTGTTTACTTCACTTTGGATTGGACTGTCCAATGAGCAGATTTACATGAGGGAACTTACTTCAAGGGAACTTACTTCAAGCCTGAGGCTTATGAATAATGCATGGCTCTCTGACTCACCCAAAGCAATGGTAAACAAATCCCAAACAGTTGGCCACCCCCTCAGCAATCTGCAGACAGTGGTCCCAGCCCTTAGCAACTGTGAAGGGCAGCATTTGAAGGTAGCAGTGGAAATCACTGGTGCTGGCTGTCTTTAGCACTGTCCATATGTTTCCTGGCACACTGCCAAGTCAGAAGAGTAAGCACAAGCGAAGAGAAAAAAAAGATATCCTCCTTACCTAATCCAGTTTCTGTTGCTCTAACACATTACCACAGACTGAGCAGTTTATAAAGAATGAAGGTTGACTTGGCAGTTCTAAGGGCTAAGAAGTTCACAACTGAGTGGCTATCTATCACCCCATGAATTTCTTCTTTGTGCAAGCATCCTCTACTGATTTCCCGGAAGGCATGGGAGATCACTCGGGAGGCACAACACTGAGCCTAAGTCTCCTTTTATAAAGCCACAGTCTTGCTTGGATTACGGCTTCAATCTTCTGACCTCACTTAAGTACCTCCCAAATATCACATCTCCAAATAGTATAGTCAGATTTAGTTTTCATCTTTTTAATACTTCCCAGTGGAGATTAAACTTCAATGAGTTGAGGCCAAGATTACTTAAACCATAATGTAAGGTATCTCGAGTCGGTGGCTATGGAAGATGTGAGCCAGCTGTCCTCACCACACCCAGGGCCTTCTTCCCTGAACCTCTTCCAGTTACAATAGAAGTGTTATATAGCAATTTCCATAAAACTGGATCATTTTACCCTGGGGAGAAGCTCATTAATGTTCAAGAAGTTCCAAAAAGAGGCTGAGATGTCTCCACCCCCACCCCCACACACAAGCCCTTGTGTGCTCCCTCCAGAAGAGGGCTTTAGGCGTCCTTCTCTGTCATTCTCTGACCACAAGGCAACAGAGTTGAAAATGAATGGCCCGAATCATGGCAGGCTGCGTAAAGAAAGATGGAGTCTCTCAAGCAGATTCCATCTTCTGCTAGTTAGCACACGGCCCTGCTGAGCATCCTTTGGGAAGCAGTGGGAAAGGCACCAGTGGCTGACGAGAAAAAGCATCTCCGGATGAGGATGCAAAGGAACAAGCGTATTCCTCGCAAGCCGAGGCCACGCAGAACCATCCATGCCCACAGCCTGTTGAGGGAGTTCCCAGCTTTGCTGCCAGACTTTATCATGGAGCCCGTGGGCCTCATTCTTTCAGGTTCAGTGGTCTTGGCCCAGCTGCAAGAATAACTTGTGCATGCATTGGCAACAGAAACAGTGGTAAAGCGATTGGATGAGGACCAGGAGAGCAGGAACCTCTCTGAGCCTTTCTACGTGGTCTAGTTCCCTGAGGGTTGGACTGGTTCATCTTGGCAAGTTGCCTTATGGGGTCTGAAGCCAACTTCTGGGAGCTGGAGGCACCTGTCTGGTTCATCTTGCCTTGGGTCTGTCACAGGTAACAAGTCCTACGAATAATCTAAAAGTGCTCAGAACCTCAATACTGTGGCCCACGGGGACAGAATCCCTCCATTGATATGTTGTTACAGAGAAGAAAGAAAAGGAAGGAGCCTCGGGTCCAGAGAAGAGCTGTGATTTGTTCAAGGTGACCTGAAGAGATTCTGGTTGAAGTGAAAACCTTCCAAGAAGGAGTTAAAAATGGGCATAGTTACTGTCTCTCATCATCAAATTTAATTCAGTAAACTCTTGTCATTAAAAAGGGAAACAATAGCTTCTCTGCACTCAGAGTCTGGCGTATTGCTAACATATGATTTTACACAATGTGTCACAGGAAGGTACCTATCTTCCTAGGTTGATGAAGCAGTAGATTGGGGGCTGGGGGCAAGGGTGGGAATCAGTATTTGAGAGACAGTGATTGCTCTTTATGCATGGCAAGGTCTTGGGCCCTGCAATATCGCTCTGTCCTTCCAGACTGTCTTAGGCTCACTGATCGGCAGTAGAAAAATCCTTTGATGATCCTGAAAATCATTAGCTAACTGCATTCTCTCTTTTGTCCTTCCTGTTTCAGTCTCATATACTGTTCCATCTCTGGGTTTAATACCTTGTTTCCTCTCAGGGTTTCCCTTCAGTGTACCCTTGCCTTGACACTGGGAGATACGATGGTAGGGTCAGTCTCTGTCCCATAGCAATGGAGTTGTACCTCCTAACATCAGCACGGAGTTCCGGCTTCATTCCTCTTCCTGAACCTCAGGGAGACAAGCCAGGTCGGCTCTACTCTCTGGCTATTGCTGTTTGTTGTTTTTATTTTTATTTTTTATTTTATTTTTTGTTTTTTGTTTTTTGTTTTTTCGAGACAGGGTTTCTCTGTGTAGCTTTGCGCCTTTCCTGGAGCTCACTTGGTAGCCCAGGCTGGCCTCGAACTCACAGAGATCCGCCTGGCTCTGCCTCCCGAGTGCTGGGATTAAAGGCGTGCGCCACCAATGCCCGGCTTGTTTGTTGTTTTTATATTTTAAGTTACATTTATTCATTTGTTTTGTGTGTGTGTGTGTGTGTGTGTGTGTGTGTGTGTATGTGTGTGTCCATGTCACAGCTTGTGTGTGGAGGTCAGAGAATAATTTGTGGGGTTCTCTCCTCCTTCCTTCTTCTAGGTGGGTCTGGGGATTGAACTTAGGTTGTTATGCTGAGCATCTCATTGGTTCTCATGGCCATGTTTTGTTGGCTAGACTTTTCTTTTAAGAATAAAGTCCATCTTGGTCCGTCTTTACTCTTCAGTTTGTTCTTTTCTCACTGTGGATCCATTCTGAGAGAGGTTCTGCATGTCTGACTTACACTGACAGGCCAGGCCAGACCCTTCCTGTCTTCCTTCCTGAGTGTCTTCTTTTCTCAACATAAACCAACTGTCTGTGTAGAACACTCTCGATTGCTCCTCGGGAGACACTCACCTACTTATCCAGCGAGGACTTGCTGAGGTCCACCTTAAGTGAGGCACCCACGATGATTTGAATAATGAAGTTTCCTCCAAAATTCATGTTGAAATGTGGTCCCCAATACCACAAAAATCACCTTTAGGAAACGAAGGTGTCACAGAAGCTTCATTCCTTCACAGGGCTTGCGGGAGGCAGCTGGGCGAGGTCCTTTCCTCTTGCCCTGTGAGAACACAGCATTCCTCCTTTGGGGAGGATGCCATAGTAAGGCGCCATCTTGGAAGTACAGAACAACCCTGACTGGACAGCTGTGCTCATGATAGCTTGAGGCTTCCCACCCTCCAGAACTGTGACTATATAGTTCTGCTCTTTGTAATTTACCTAGTCTCTATCATTGTACTATAGCAGGACAACATGGACTAAGACGCTGACCCACCGTCCTCTGTATTTGGTATTGTCTTGGTTTTAAAGTTGAAGGTCCTGCAGTTCAGGAAACCCTTTCGCTGTGGGCAAACTTAGACAGGTGGTCAACACAATTCTAAGCCAAGTGTTGTAAACAGTGGACCACTGGCTTCTTGGGTACTCAGTGACTTTTGCTTCTACATTTTTTCCCCCTCGTAGGTGAAAGTATGATGGCGTGGAGAGGGCATTAAGTTGGACTTGGACCTCAGGCGCTGGTCTGTTAGGCTACTGAAGAAACAGGGCGTCGCCTGCTAGGCCACCAAACTTTATTGTCTTCCTCTGAACAGCATTGTTGAGGGGGTTGAGTTTGCTGTACTTCGACATCTGGGACCCAACTTCTACAGTGATGTTTTTATGAAGGAAAGTGATAAACCAACACACACTAAAACTAGTATTTTCAGATAACAGGTGATTAGGTCTGGTTGACAGTTGCAGATGATTCTAACATCTGTGCCAGACACCTCTGTTGTCTTTCGTCATCCTCACAGTTTTTCATGCCCATACTTTCTTTCCTTTCATTTATAGGATTAGTTATTTATGTCTCTAAAGTTTATGTGATTTGGACAAACTCACACAGAAAATTGTAGGTCAAAGATCGGAGAGATAGGGAGATGATTTAGTCCATAAAGTGCTTATTGTGTAAGCCCGAGGGCCTGAGTTGAGATCTCAAACACGTCCCCCCCCTCCCCGTCCCTCCCCAAACTGGGTTTGTGGTTCAAACCTGTAATCCCAGTGCTGGTCTGTGGGGTAGACATGGGACTGAGACAACAGGATTCATGGGGCTTGTTGGCTAATCTAGTTGAATCCAGGAGCTTCAGATTCAGTGAGAAACACTGTCTCAAAAAAACAAGGTGGAATGTGATGGAGGGAGGTATCTGGTGTTAGCTTCTGGCTTCCACATGGATGTGCGCCCACACATGATCATGAACACACATATAAACCACACACACACACACACACACACACACACACACACACACACACACATACACAGAAATTAGGAAATCTGACTTTCGAGTTCAAACTCAATGGCTAGAGATACTAACAACAAAAATGTGAAGGCCTTTTCTTTTCTTATTAAAGAGCCAGAGCTCACTCAGGGTTTGTGGTACACTTTCGGCACTGTTAGAAGATGAGGAGGGTCACTACCAACTACTTGTCCTGCCTCTTCTTGAAAAATAATTATTTAGATCCACCTATCTCAAAGCCTGTGGAAGGGAAGACATGAAAGAATCCCTACTGGGTACATTTTCTCTCCTTTAGAAAGGATGATTTCGAATACAAAACCATAGGCATCCAGGAATGGTGGTGCATTACTATAGTCTTGGCACATGGAAGGCTAAGGTAGGAAGATCAGAAGTCCAAGGCCACCCTGGGCTATAGAGTGAGTTCCATCCAGATCAGCCTGAAATACATGAGGCCTTACTTCATTAACCCAAAAGACTATAGTCTCTCCACAGAGTTCCTCTTAAATTTTCTTTTGGACCCCTTATGAAAATAGTACTATGTCATGGTCGGCGTGTGTGTTGGCAGGAAGGAGAAATTAAATGCTGTTGGTCTTTAAGCCCACACTAATTAACAGCATTTGTTTTACTGCGACTGCCTATGTGAAAGTATACAAAAGTAAATTTGTATTCTGAGAACGTGATCACTCCAGTCTGCAGTGTCGGAGAGAAGGAACAGTTCTTGGGAACTCACCATGATTTACTCTAAAGTCTCCAAAGAGTCGTGAACAGGAACAGAAGATCTAAACAAGGGCCTGCAGCTGTGACTGACAGAGCCACCAGCCAGGAGCTCAGGCGTTCTAAACCTCAGCACTGACCCACTTTTTCTCCTGTGGCAACCCTCGAGACAGGTCTCCTGCCTGCTGGGTCAAGGTGAAACTCGTGGACCCAGCAGTTAAAATCTTTCACTGGTTCCATCTCTCTCTGTTGAGGGGCTGTCTCAAGGTCTCTGTCTGCAGTCTGTTTCTTTCTCTCCATGTTTCCTTGCTGTTTTGCATATTTTTAATCAGAGACCGTTCATCACAGCACATTGTAATTGTATTAACATGGCTGACTCCTTCTTTAGATTGCGTCTTATTTATCCTTGTTAAAACCTTCTAGTTTCGGGGTCTGGCACATGCTTGTCCCACAGGAAGTAATTAATAGATTCTTACTGCATGGCTGTATGATGGCTGTTATATCGGTTAATATTTACTATGCACTTACTATGTGCAAAGTACCATATGGGTGCATTGTGGATATATATGGGCACACAGAGAGATAGAACTATGAATGATGGGGTCACAGTCCTCAGGAAACATAAAATCTGAAGGGCCTCAACCATACATCTAGATTTGTGTCTGAGTGGCTATGATAGCTTAGGGAAGGAGAGGAGTCATTTGATTGGGGCTGAGTGGGAGGAACCAGAATAGGTGGTCTGTGAAAAGTTTGGACAGCTAGAGTGTTGGAGAACTAGGCTGAGGAAAAGTAAGATTAGGGCATAGTCATTTCCCTGGAACAAAAGGGTCTGAGAGTTTTGGCCTTGCCATAGCTAGGGAAATTGCCTACTGTTTAAAAATCCAAAATAAATCCCATTAATATCAATAAGTACATTCTTCCCAAGTTGCTTATATTTGCATCCGCTAAGCAGGAGTGGTGATTAATCATCTCCAAATTGCTCAAGGATGTGAAACAGGGTGTTCATACGGCTCACACAGCAGGAAATGCTTGTTGCAAATGAACTATTTACAGTTTACTTTGTGCACCTCGTATCTGCTAGGGCTCCACTGTAAATAACAGTGACAGAAGGTATCAGCCTCGACTGGACCAACAGAAAAAGACTTCAAAGCAGGAACCATTTCCAGCTGGGTGTGGAGGCACAGGTCTGTCATTCCCACTATTCAGAGGTTGAGGCAGGAGGATTATGAGTTTAATAATCAAGGCAGTCAAGTTTTAATGGGCTAGGCTTTAGTTTTAGGCTTTTAACACAAAGCTAGAAAACCACCAAATTTTTGAAATAATTTCTGTAGTTGTTGTGTTTTCTAAATAAAAAGAAACAAATGCAAATTTATTGTTTGTCTCATAGCGTTTCTTGAATTTAAGAAAAACAATAGTCAAATATAAATATTGCTAGTGAACCAACAAAGCAATGTTCTGTAGCCCTCCAGTGAGTTCCAGAAACTGTGGAGAGTACCAGACCCCGTATATACCATGTTTTTTTCTCTCACACACATTCCTATGATAAGATGTCATTTTGAAATAGGCATAGTGACAGATTAACATAAATTAGAACAATTACATTAATATACTACAATAAAGTTATGTGATTAGAGTATGTCAAAATATTTCATGGTGTAGTATTTTTTGTTTTTTAAATAATTTGTTTTTTCTTTTTTTTGGTTTTTTGAGACAGGGTTTCTCTGTGTACTTTTGGTGCCTGTCCTGGGTCTCGCTCTATAGACCAGGCTGGCCTCAAACTCACAGAGATCAGCCTGGCTCTGCCTCCCGAGTGCTGGGATTAAAGGCGTGCGCCACTGCCGCCCGGCGTGGTACACTCTTAGTTATCTGCTCTGCTGCGATGGTAAAGTAGGCTGACAAAGCCACTTAAGAAAGGAAGGCTTTATTTCAGCTCACAGTTCAAGGGGACAGTTCATCGTGGGAGCAAAATCGTGGTGGCAGGAACTCACGCAGCCAGTCACATTGTGCCTACAGTAGGGGAGCCGAGGGAGACGAGTGATGCTGCTCATTCCTAATTATCCTTTTTATTCCCCAGAAGACCTAACCCATGAGACGGTGCTGCCCCCATGCAGGGTGGGTTCTCCAACCTCAGTTAACTTAATCAAGAAGATCCTGCAGAGACATGAGTGACGCTCTGTTTCTAGGTGATTCCAGGTCTTCTCAAGTTGACAATCCATATAAACCGTCAGGTACAGACATTTTTATTCTGCGGTTGAATTTGGGTAACTGAAACCTCGGGAAGTGATGCTGAAGACACCATGGATGTTTGTACTTGGCCGGTTTTAAATTTCAGGATGGAAAGTTGTGGATGTGCCAGGCTTGGGTTATGTGACAGCAACGAGCAATTTGCAGATCAGAATTACAGCGCACATCAGAAACTTTCAAACTTCAGTTCACGAAGCCGCCATTACCAGTAATATTTATGATGTCCCTAGTGGTGTTTTTCACAGTATGAGTCCTGTTAACAGCTGTGTAGTGAAAGCCCTGTTGCTACATTAGTGTGGTCACCTGACACTCCTCCGAGTTCATTCAAAAATTTCCGGATGTCAGAAGAGACGCAACCAGTCAACAGCATCGACAGTTCTTCCCGCTGTTTAACAGGTTGACATAATGTCACATTCGTTTTCTAGTTTTCCGTAACCTGGTACAACGAGTAGAGTGTGAAAAGCGACCGTCACTTTGTACAGGATGATGTCAAAACTCAGAAATAAGAAATGGATTGCTCACACTCACAACTCTCTGATGCCATGGAAAAGAACCCTAATTCTCACCTTCTGACGTCTCGTCCCTTCCTACACCATGCTAGTCAGGATTCTGTCGCTGTGACAAAAATATCTGAGCTAACCAAACTTTTGAAGAGAGGACACATTCTTTGTGTTTTGTAGCTTCAGAGGGTTCAATTAGTCTATGGTTGCCTGGCCCCAGTGGTTGCTTTGGGCCAGTGGCCAAGTAGAATGATATGACCGAAGGGTGCCATGGAAGACAACTGCTCATCTCACAGCAGGCGGTTGGGCGGGGGTGGGGGGGGGGTGGTGGTGCGGGGGGACATGGGGGTGTGGGGAGAGAAAAAGAGAATAGACTCTATAGCTGAAGTTTTCCCCAGTCCTGCCTGGCCCACGGTCAGGACAAATCTCTCTCACCCGCCAGTCCTGCAGCCGCTCAGACCAAACCGAGTAAACACACAGAGACTTATATTGCTTACAAACTGTATGGCCGTGGCAGGCTTCTTGTTATCTAGTTCTTCTATCTTAAATTAACCCATTTCTATTAATCTATACTTTGCCATGTGGCTCATGGCTTTACCGGTACTTTACATCCTGCTCCTCATCATGGCGGCTGGCAGCATTTCCTCCTCTCGACCTTCCTGTTACCCCAATTCTCCTCTCTCCTAGTCCCGCCTATACTTCCTGCCTGGCTACTGGCCAATCAGCATTTTGTTTATACAGAGCGATATACACAGCAAGATTCTTCAAGGATAGACCTCCAGAGACCCATTTTCTCTAAGTAGACCCCACCTTCTAAAGCTCACACCATCTCCCAACAGTGCTGTCTTTACCACGTGAGCCTTTGGGAGACACTTAAGACCCAAATGATAGTGTACCGAGTTGTGCTTCTGAATGGATGCACCTTGTGTAGAGTGTGGTAGAGAGGAGCAAGAGTGAACGTGACTTCAGAGTAGATCCATATAAGGACGGGCACCAATGGGACTGATGTCCAGGTAGATGGAAATGACTCAGGGAGCCTTTCCCTCACGCCTAGCAAGAAGCTGGCGAAAATATGTCTATCCAATGTTCAGATAACTGACAAAGACCTGCTAAAATTAGGATTTAAAAATATCCAGGTAATTAATTAGAAACCCAAAGCCTCAAGGGGCCTGTCCTTCCTCTCTACCTCCATTCCCTGGGGACTCTTAAAATCCTTATGGTACCCAGCCTTCCTCCCTCATCCCACCCCTTTTTCTCAACTACCAATACCCAGAGCTAATCTATACCTGGAGACCTGATGGCCACAGCAGCCAGTAAATCAGGGAGGCAATCTTGACTGTCTTTCTTGTCCCCCAATTCTGATTCCCTGGTCTTATCCCCAACCCTATAGCAGACCACCTGCTGGGGCCTCTCCTTCCTCTTTCCCCATCCCCAGGAGACTATAAAGGTCTTGTTTCCCTGCTGACTTTTATTCTCTCTGCTTCTTATGCTCTTTCTACCTCCTCTTCTGCAGGGTTCCCTGAGTCCTGAGGAGAGGGATTTGATGGAGACGTCCTGTTTGGTGTTGAGTGTTCCAAGGTCTCTCACTCTGCATATTGTCTGGCCATCGGTCTCTGTTCCCGATCTCTGTTCCCATCTGCTGCAGGAGGAAGGCTCTCTGACAATGGCTGAGCAAGGCACTGATCTATGAGTGTAGCAGAATGTCATCAGGAGTGATTTTATTGCTACTTTTTTTTTCTTTTTAGTACAACAGTAGTATTTGGTTTTATCCGAAGTCCCTGGGCGGTCTAGTCTCAGCTTCTTGGTCACCCAAGCAGTGTCAGGTGTGAGTTCCATCTCGTGGAGTGGGTCTTCAGCCACGTCGGATGTTGGTTGGTGACTTCCACAAGCTCTGTGCCACCGTTGCACTGGCCTGTCTTGTAGGCAGGACACCATTGTAGATCAAAGGGTATGTAGTTGGGTGGGTGTTTCTGTTTTTCCATTGATAGTGTGCAGAGCACCTTCCCGTACCAAAGATGCTAGCACGGAGGGGTGAAGGCTCTAGGTAGGCACCGGCTTGACTTCTCCGTGTTCAATGAGTTATGTAGGAGTTTTCTTCAGCCATGGGGCCTTATTGTCAGTTTGTGGAGAGCGACCTGTAGTCTTGGCAACAGCCTCGGTTAGATGGGAGGTTCCCATGAGACCCCCTTTGGCCAAAAACTCAATTAGATGTAACCCGTTCCCAGTATTAGAAGCTTCATTTGGGGACAAGAGATGTGCAGTTGGGGCTCTGTCTCCCCCATTATTTGGCAATTTCATTTACATTGTCTTAATATACCTATATATTTTAGGAAGCTTCTACTGTATTAGGTTCCCACAATACCACTCAAATGGCCCTTAATTTTAGCTGTCTCTCCCCATATACCCTCATCTCCCTTTTCCCTCACCCTCTCTGCTTGATTCTCCTGTCCCAGCACTCCCACCCACCCACCCATCCATCCATCCATCCATCCATCATCCATCATCCATCCATCCATCCACCCATCCATCCATCCATCCATCCATCCATCCATCCATCCATCCATCATCCATCCATCCATCATCCATCCATCCATCATCCATCTATCCATCCATCATCCATCAATCCATCATCCATCCATCATCCATCCATCCATCATCCATCCATCCATAACTATCTATTCTATTTCCCTTTCCTAGAGAGATCTATCTTTCCCACCTAGTCCCTTACTCTATACCTAACCTCCGTGGTTCTATGGATTGTAGCTTGGTTATCATTGATTTGATATCCACAGCCAATATCCACATATAAGCCAATATATATCATATTTGTCTTTCAGGGACTGGGTTACCTCATTCAGCATGAATTTTTTTATACTTCTATCCATTTAACTGTGTTAATTCACATGCATGCATTCAATGTGTTTTGATCAAATCTCCCCTCCCTTCCAAATTTTCTCCTATCCTCCCCTAAAGTGTCCCCTCTCCTGATTTCATGTGTTCTCTCTCTCTCTCTCTCTCTCTCTCTCTCTCTCTCTCTCTCTCAAACCCATTAAGTTCACGCAGTGCTACCCGCATGTGCATGGGTGTAGGATCATTTATTGGAGCTTGAGTAGCCTTTTAGGGACCGCATCCCTGAAGAAAACTTACTCTCCCTCCCCCACCAGCAGCTATCAATTGCTAATGGCCTCTCAGGTGGTACTTCATGAGTTCTTCCCTTGCTGATGCTGGGCTTTTTGACTGGCTCGCCCTGGTACAGGTGTTGGACATGCTGTCCCAGCCATTGTGAGTTCATGTGCATGACGTCCTTGTCATGTACAGCAAATGAGGTTTTGCTGCAGGCATTCTACACCACGTTCGGCTCTTACAATCTTTCTGCTCCCTCTTCTTCAGTGATCTCTGAGATTTATTTTGAGGCAAGTCTCTCAGTGGACTTGGCTAGGCTGGCTGAGCAATGATCAGCAGGAATTGTCCTGTCTTGGCCTCCATAATGCTGAGGTTACAGACACTTGTTGCCATGCCATCTTACCATCTGAGATATCTCCCCGGCCTCCCCCACAATTTTTTTTCTGTGATTTTTTTCCTTCTCACTACATTGCTCTTGGCTGTTCTTGAACTTCTGGGCTTCAGTGACCCTCCTGCGTTAGTCCATCAAATGGACTAAATTTTCTAGAACTTGCTTCCAGTAGAATTGGGATTCATTCCTGTGAAACCTCTAGCAGGTGATTTAAAGGGCTCATTGCTTCTGAGGAGGCAGAGAAAACATTCCTTAAACATGAGCTACGTAGTGGTCCCTGTCAGTGACAGCTTTCTGCTTTCTCAGTTTCCCATCTCTGTCCCCAACACATAGGTGGGAAGCTGTGGCAGCCATCCATCATCCTCTTGGGAGTCCACCGTTAGCTCTCCGCAGACCAGACGCTTCTCAGTGACTCTCAGAAGAAATGTGCAACAGTCCTTTGAAATGAAATGCTTTTCTGTTGAACCAGAAAGCAATCACATCTTCCCATTTATTCTTTAGGGTACAAATTGATCTGACTTGATTTGTCAGAGAGCCAGAACTGCAGGCAAATAGACGCCAGAGACATCAACCAATCTTTTAAGCCAGCAGTAATTGTTCCTCTTGTCGGCTGGCTAAATTACTTGTGTCTGGAGGAGATGCTCAGAGTGAATCAGGACGCCCGAGGTGACAGAAACACAGAATGCTCCAAAGTGGGCTGTAACAAGAGTGTTTCTTCACATCTTACCGGGCTTTGGTTTTATGTTTCCCTCTCTTCTCCTTCCTCCTGGGGCTGAAGTCGTCCGGCAGAGACCAAAGACAATGCATGTGTATGACACTGAAGATGAGCTTGTGTGGGGATGAGGAGAGGTATTTGTTCGTGTTGAATTCTGGGATGAACTTAGTTGTACATGAGTCATTAATAAGTTGGAGATGCCCCCAGAGAAGAGAGGCATCTCATCAGAGAGAGTGAAGTCCCTTTACTGGAGAGTCAGGCATCATTTTATCTGCCTCTTTGCCTCCTTCACTCCCTGTCTCCCCTCCCCTCTCTCCCTCCCCTCCCCTTCCCTCCCCTCCCCTTCCCTTCCCTTCCCTTCCCTTCCCTTCCCTTCCCTTCCCTTCCCTTCCCTGTCTCCCTCCCCTCCTCTTCCTCCCCTCCCCTCCCCTCCCCTTCCCTTTCCTTCCCTTCCCTGTCTCCCTCCCCTCCTCTTCCTCCCCTCCCCTTCCCTTTCCTTCCCTTCCCTGTTTCCCTCCCCTCCCCTTCTCTTCCTTTTCTTTTATTCCCTACCCCTCCCCTCCCTTCCTCCTCTCACTCTCTTCCTGCCCTTCTTCCTTTTAGTGGTACAGAGAATCAAACCAAGGGCCCCACGCACACTAGACAAGCACACTACCACTGAGCTACACTCTCAGTCACATCCATCATTTTAAATTTTAAAAATTTACCGTAATTTAAACATATGAGAAAACTGAAAAAAAAAACCAATAAACCAGTCAACACCCATGTATCAACTATGTGATTTGTTAAGAATTACTATTTTTCGAGATTAGCATTTTCTATCTTTATTCTCTCCCCTTTCCCTTTCCATGTGGTAGTTATAGTTACATGACCCATCATTCTATCCCCAGATTTCTTCTTTTTTTCTTCTATTTTGGAGGGAACCGGTATCATATCATTATAATCCATGGTTCTTGTTCATTCGAATTACTTTTACTATGCCGGAAGAATGTGTGCTATTTTGGGGGCCTAGACTTTTCATATTATCAACCTATGCACTATATTCTACATCAGTGGCTCTCAAACTTCCCAGTGCTGTGTCCTTTGAATACAGTTCCTTATGAGGTGGTGACCCCCCCAACCATAAAATTATTTTTGTTGCTACTTCATAACTAACTTTGCTACTGTTATGAATGATAGTATACATATCTGATATTGCTGATGGTCTTAAAGGGGTTGGAATCCACAGATTAAGAATCACCATTATACACGCACACTTTAAAGCTTCTAACCCACAACTCACTATGTAGTTAAGGATGCGTGCGGTACTGGGACTAGAACCCAGGACCTCTACTACTAGCCAAGCACTCTACCAATGAGCTTCATATTCAACTCCTATACTTAAAAAAAAATTTAACACAAACTTTTTTTTTGTAATCGATCCATGTTGATGCTAACAGATCTAATTCAATCATTTTAGCTTCTCCATTGTATCACAGTGTACAAATCAACCCTAATTTACTTAACTTGACTGTTTTATGAGCATGTTTTCCTTACTACAGGAAATGCTGGAAGGAATGTGCATCTTTGCTGAGGCCCACGTGAGAATCCTTTTCTACAGGGTGTGTACCTTGAAGTGGAACGACTGAGGCACAAGGATGGAGTCTCTAAAATGTTACCAGATATTACCAAATTGTCAAACTGTACGGCTAAAACTAGTTGATGCAACATGCCCCTAAGGTCAGACTAAAGGCTTGGCTGTAGGGAACGAAGAGCAGGACGGTGTCACAAAATACTAGCTGAATTGGGAAAATGGTTGTTTCCTGTAACCTTGCCTGTGGTGTTTAGAAATGTACATATGGACGTCTGCTGGCCCTCCACATTCGGGTATTCCAGATTCATTGCTATGGAATATTATTTTAACTAGGCAAAGATGTGTTACATTTGTTTATGGTGCAGGAGTAGCTGGTTCATTGCATCCATAGTCGGGAAGCAGAGAGAGATGAATGCTGGGACCCCAGGCCGTGGGATATTGCCATCTACGTACAGGCTGGACCTTCCTTCTTAAGTCAAACCTTCCTAGAAACACACTCATAGACACACCCAAAGGTGTCTTTCCACCATAAAAGTTAAAAATGTAGATTAACCACCACAAATACCCACACTTCCTCTCCCCTGAATTGGACCTTTGCTATCGAGGTTTTAAAAGATTGCCGTGGAACTCTTGGGTTTGTTACAGTTTGAGAAACGCTGTCTAGAGAGCCCTCCTGATGCTGTCGAGGAGACTGTAAACTAGACTGACGTCACCAGAACTACGTTTGATATCATTCAAGGCTTTCTGATAACAGAGAGAACCCAGCCTTGTTTTCTGTAAGCATCTGCTGCTCATGGCTCCTTTTTTCTACGTAGTTCTGACTCTTCTTTTTAAATATTCTGATTGAAATATAGTTCACATACTATCAAATCTACCATTAAAAGCATACAGTTCAGTGCCGGGCGGTGGTGGCGCACGCCTTTAATCCCAGCACTCAGGAGGCAGAGGCAGGCGGATCTCTGTGAGTTCAAGGCCAGCCTGGTCTACAAAGAGAGTTCCAGGAAAGGTGCAAAGCTACTCAGAGAAACCCTGTCTCGAAAAAAAACCAAAAAAAAAAAAAAAAAAAAAAAAGCGTACAGTTCAGTGGTTTTTAGTATAGTCACAGATATGTGTAGTGACCATCAGTCAGTTTTAGAATATTTGTATCCCTTTAAGAAGACATCTCATCATTTAGATATCACTCTTTAAATTTCCATTTCCCATAGCCCCACCCTTAAGAAAGTCTTTAATCTCTGTGGATACTCTATCCCAGACTTTCAAATAAGTAAAACCATATGGTATATGATTCTGAGCCATTGGGGATGGGGTATGGACATCTGTTGCAACTGATGTATCTTATCTCACAGATAAGATGTAAGCTCTCAGCTACTGCTCCAGTGCCATGCCATATCTGCCTGCTGCCCTGCTCCCTGCCATGATGGTCAGGGACTCACCCTCTGAAACTGTAATCAAATGCCCACTTAAATACTTTCTTTTATAAGTTGCTTTGGTCACGGTGTCTCTTCACAGCAACAGAACAGCGACTAAGGCAACCCCCAAGAGGATCAGACTGTAGAAGGACAGGCCGCTCAGGGTCATAACTTCCCCAAGATGACAAGTAGTAACAGCAATAATCAAAGGGCAGGCATCCGGTGTTGACAAAGCCAAAGAAACTATGTTTATAACACATAGTTTGCCAAGGGGGGGGTGATGTGAACAGATGTGTCATTTGCAATTATTCCTAAAGATGTTAATTATGCAAATGAATTTCTGATTAGGGCGCTAAAAAAAGCACCCTATATATTATGGGGTGTTGGATGTGTACAATCAAGCATGTTCCTCCAGGTAATCAGTGCGGGCGCCAGACTCCTCACCTGTAGCTCTTGATTTCTCCATGTGCTCCTTTGAGGGTAGATAGGAGTTCTATGGGACATTTTCCAACCATGGGGTGTAAAGCTGGAAGCAATCTTTGAGATCATGGAGTATGGACCTGTCCTTGAATGGGGCAAGAAAAGGAGTCTGGAAGAAATGACGTGATTTGTCACTTACAAAGCAAAGAGCTGACTGAGTCTTTGATATTATCAATTCACTTTCCCTTGTCTGATGGAATCAAACAGGACACACACATCAACTATCAGCTTTCCAGTCAGGATCTACCTTATTTTTATGTGCAGTGAGGTCCAAGTGGATGATGGAACTAAATATATCATTGACATACTCAGAGGTTACACATGAGTGCGTATGTACAGCTAGGTGGATATGAGCAAAGCTAACTAGAACAGTGGTTCTCAACCTGTGGGCCACAGCCCCTTGGAGGGGGTTGCATATCAGTTGTCCTGCATATCAGGTATTTACATTATGATTCATAACAGTAGCAAAATTACCATTATGAAGTAGCAACAAAATAATTTTATGGTTGAGGGCTCACCACAACATGAGGAACTGTATTAAAGGGTCACAGCATTAGGAAGGTTGAGAACCACTGAACTAGACATACAGGGGTTGTATTCTAGATAGCTCTGTTTAGCAGAGTAGCTTCTTGTCATCTGTAACTGTTTAAAAAGTAGGGAAAAAAAAGTCAAATTTTGGTTGCTTGTTCACAAAAGTCACCTTTCAGATACTCAGTAGCCTCTTGTAGCTGAAAGCTGCCACGTTGGACAAAGCAGGACCTTGGATCCATGTCAAAAGTCCTTTTGGACAAGGCTTCTTCTCGACTCTACAGCCAGATCTTCTTGAGTCTGAATCCTGGTCCCGCTGCTTCCGCAGGAGCTTATAGGAGCTATTTAAGGATCTCAGCTCTTCCTTCCTCACTGGTGAAATGCACAGAAATCACAGTATCTCCTTCACTGGCTGCTTGGAGATTGCAGATGCAAGAGAGAGACCATGCAGCAAGTGAGTAGAAGAGGAACCACTAAGCAGGCGGTGTCCTCACAGCCTGCTTCAGAAGGCGTGGTCTCTTCTAAGTGGAATAGCACAACTCATTCCCCCAGAAGAGTAAGGTATTACAGGTGACCTGGGACTCCAAGAACCCGACATCTTGATCGGGTTATAACAGAAGGAAATAGGGAATGTGGAGATAGAGCGTGGGAGAGAGTTATGAGAAGATCCTGGGGAACAAAACTGTGTGCGATGTGAGATGGGCTAGAAGGCTGTGAAGACGTGGTTTCACACATTTGTCAAGAACTGATGTAACATACACTGTAAGTGATAAAGACATCGGGTATCAGTCTGTGTGGCCATGGAAGTCTTCTCCCCTCCTCAAGCCCACGGTTAAACTGCTTGTCTGCTTGTCCACAAGAGGGAGGCAGGGGAAAGGCGAGAGAAAGGGAGTCTTCCAAGGCGACTCTGGCCAAAGGCTGGTTATGGAGGAAGCTGATTAAAAGCTGTGTGCCTTCCAAACAGCCTCAGGCCTCAGGTGTGTTTTTCTTGAACCCATTACCCCAGGATCCTTCCCCAAAGCTGTGTTAGTCAGGAAATCACTGTTTGTAGCCTTTAGGGGGTTGACAATAATTTTTACAGCTGGCTAAAGGCTGGTGCCAGCCTCCCAGGAGCAACAGCAGCAACCCACACAAACAACAACAGAAAGCCACAACAGGCTCTCAGGCCCAGAGCACAGAAGGTGTGAGCGGAGATTGGTGGCTGGTGTCCAGGTAATTTAGCCACATGGCCAGTCCCTCTACATTGATTGTGCTGCCAGGGCTCATAAAGCATTGGAAAAAGATATTAAAAAATAATTCTTTTGCCTTTGGGGAATCTTGAGTAATTTGGGAGCTAGTGAGCCAAGGGACAAAAAGGGCTTAAGGTGGCAGTGTGGGGGGTGGGGAGGGGGAAACAGTGCAAGAGGAGCCTGGAGATATATTTCATCACCCGGTCTCCCATTAATTAGCAGCGTGACTTTGGGTCCGTTCTTGCAATTCTTTGGGTCTCCTCACTCTCATCATAGATTAATTTAATTTGATGGACTGAATGATTTTAAAGTTCTCCTCCATGTCTAGAATTCTGAGGTCCTAAGTCAGATGTGAGTTTATGCCCCGCGGAGTAAGGGTTGTCAGAAAGTACACAATGTTCAGTTTTATTTAGTTCGGAAACAATGGCTTTTGTTTGTTTGTTTGTTTCTCGAGACAGGGTTTCTCTGTGTAGTTTTGGAGCCTGTCCTGGATCTCGCTCTGTAGACCAGACTGGCCTTGAACTTACAGAGATCCACACCTGGCTCTGCCTCCAGAGTGCTGGGATTAAAGGCATGTGCCACTGCCGCCTGGCTAGTCAACAGCTTTTTTATTGTAAGACCATCTCCTGCAATGTTGGGGATATGTTTGTACTGCTAGAGTATTTGCTGCCTATCTAAAAATCTAAGTTTTTCTGGATAAGACCTGTTTTATCTGACATTGGCCATCTTCTACTTAGCTTTCTCTGACCTCCTGTTTAGTGGGGGCAGGTGTTGGAAGGGTCTGGGGAAAGTATGTCTGTCTTTCCACTTTTGTCCTGACACATGACAGGGAGAAACTGAGGAATATGGCTCTTTAGAATTGGTGAGTTTCCTGGCCACATTTGACCGGCGAGGACAACAGTGTCTGAGGCAAGGCTTTCAGCTTCTTTTGCCTTCATTGCCTAGAAATGGAAACCATGGGCTCTTTTCTCTTTCATCTCTCATGGGAGACAGGCCTTCCTCCCCAACCAGGCAGAGCTGCTCAAGGGAGGGAGAGTTTCTCCTTGTTCTGCTCCCTGCAGAATCTGTCAGTTCCAATATCCAGCCAACAGTCTCTTAAGCTGGCTGTGTGGGGTGTTCATCACAGGCATGCCCCCATGCTCAGGTCCTAAGACATGTTGCATCTAAACAGAGGCCCTGTTTGTTTAATCTTTTCTCCCTGTCTAGTCCAGCTCTTTACCAATGAGCTCGGAATTTGGAAACCATAGGATGCTATTTATGAGTAATATGCCATCTCTCCTTTTCTCATTGGGATAGTGGATTTCTTTGTTTTTCTTGTGTGATGTTACATCATTGCTGTCTCTAAACAACATCCTGGTTATTGACCAACCTAGAGCAGAGGAAAGAGGTCAGCATACAAAGTCATTAGAAAGAAGCGAGGTGGTGGTGGTGGTGGTGGTGGTGGTGGTGGTGGTGGTGGTGGTGGTGCACGTCTTTAATCCCAGCACTCGGGAGGCAGAGCCAGGAGGGTCTCTGTGAGTTCAAGGATAGCCTGGTCTACAGAGCGAGATCCAGGACAGGCACCAAAACTACACGGAGAAAAGCTGTTTCAAAAAACCAAAAAAAAAAAAAAAAAAAAGAAAAGAAAAGAAAAAGAAAGAAAAAAGTAGGAAGAAAGAACCAAATGTAGGTCATCGGGGGACATGCCATTTGCTCATATCAATCATGTGGGAATCTAATGTTATGGGCAACTGCTTGAAATAAGGCAAGGGTGGCTCTAGTCTTGCTGTAGCCCAAGCATTTCAGCTGCAGACATGGACAAGGACACAGTCATTAAAAGACACATCTTAGGATTCTTTATCCATAGATGCCACAATGACGGTAATTGCAATTTTTATAACCCAGCTCTTCAGTGCTTGCCATTTTATTGACTTATACAACATAGTACCTCCTGCTTCCTGTCATTGGCTTTCCTAAAACCGACCTGATTGTGTCCCTATGCCACCTGAAAGTGCATTCTTTCCTATAGGACCAAGTCTAAATTCCATGGCATGACACTCAGCCTCCCTAGGATGATGGGATGCTCCTTGAATGTCAGTGTTTCTCTTGATCCAACTTCTAGGTCCTGAGTAGTCTAGGTTCACTCAAAGACACATTCAGTTATTTTCCAAACACTTCCTCCAGCTCTCTAGACCCTTCCACATGCCAGGGTTTGTTCTTTTAAAGTCCTTCCTCTTCTCTGGCTGATGCATGGTTTCTTTTGAGCCTTGGCTCAAGTGGGAGCTCCCTAATACCCAGGTTCGAGTCCAATCCCCCGCAGGCTTCCCATCTCAGCACACTCAGAGACCACAATATGGTAACAATTGAGCCAGGTGCCTGTTTCTCCTATACTCTAAGAGCTCCCTCAAAGGCAAACGACTTGACCAATTTACCCCTGTAAGCTGCTCTTCAGTGTCTCTTGCCCGCTCTTCCTGTATCATGGTGCCTGGCAGCCAATAAGCGGTTGTATTGTGAAGGAGGGCCGACACACTCTGGCCCAGATGTCTAATGTCTAAGTTGTTTTGTTTACCCAGTGTGTGTGGATTGTCAGACAAAATAAATCTCCAGGATAGAAATGATTAAATTGAAATATTAGTGTGGAGCATCCTGCAGCCTATAAAAACTGAATAGACACTGTAATTTGTGAGTGATATGAAATCTGTATCTCAAGGCACAAATCAGAACAGTGCCCCAGCGGGAAACACTTGTAATAGGCTAACATAAGCATTAGTATTAGCATCCACTAATCCTTTTCTTCTGTGGGGGTAGAGAATGACTATTTTGGTATCAAACCATATGTCATCTACATATACATTACAACGTAAGGATGGGGTTTTTGTCTTTGTCGTATAAGAGTCAACAAATAACTAGTAAGTACTTCATGAGTGGCTGATTCCCAGGATGAACGGCATTAGCTGGTACTTTGCCTAAGTGAAATCTAGAGTGATACTTCCATCATTTTATTTCCTTTGATATATATATATATATATATATCTATATATATATATCGGATATAAATTTAGCTCTCAATGTCTTAGGCTCTCAAGAAAGCACAGGGCTAGAAGCATTCTAGAAAGGCAGTAGAGAACCTAGTCTCAGCTCTGTTATTAACCAGACGTCAGCTCCAGGGAAGCCACACAACCTCAGCTTCCCCAGCTTTGCAAGAGAAAGGTCGTACTGCACAGTCTCTGAAGGTTATTTCTCCGTTCTGTCATTTCGATTCTATGAACCCCTTTGTGGGGACAGATTGACTGTACAATCAGTGAAGCTTATGCTTCAAGGTTCCTCACTTACAGAGAGCCCTGAGAAGGTCTCATCAATGTGTTGTGCATGGGGGATGTAGTTCAACTGATAGAATGCTTGCATAGCATACACAAGGCCTTCAGGTAGACCCCTAACACTGCATAAACCAGATGTGGTGGCACAAGCCTGTGATCCCAGCACTTGGTAGGCTGAGGCAGGAAGATCAGAAGTTCAAGGTCATCTTTGGTTACAGAGTGAGCTTGAGGCCATGTCATAAAGAAAATTAAAGAAAAGATTAAAAAAAAAAGCCCAGAAAAAACTATTTCTTTCTACTCCCCTTCTTCACCATCACAATCCCCCAGGTATGGGGTGACTCAGAAAAGACTTCAGGCATTTGGGGGATCTGTACATGAGGGATGTTGAGTTGGAGATATGGTGATTTGGGGTTTATTGGTATATCTTTATGTAGCTTATGGCACTTCATGTGTAGTGAACTATTGCTAGATATTCTAGTATGGCTATGTCTTTCTGGAATGTATATTAGTCCTCCACTCTGTGCTGGCTTATCCACTATTGTGGCATGAAGGAGCAGGGCCACCCTTGGGGTCATGATGTGAACTTATCTTACAATCCTTGGCACTAGAAACCTATAGCGAGTGGAAAAGAAACAAAATTGGAAATGTTAGCTAGTCTGTGAGAAGCTTCCAATCATCAGATACATAAAATCATAAATGGATAATTCAGTTCGCAATGATGCTCGAACAATATGGCGATGTTCTGTCAGGAATATACTCATAATATAGCACACACAATTATGCACACACTTTTACAGTTTTGATGGTAATTGCTCAACACAGAATCTACTGGAGTTCCTGTGTTTGCAGAGATTAAAAAACCTTTAATAGCTGCACGAACACTAAATCTATGTGCAATTTTTCTGGTTTTATGCATTTCCAACTAAATCTCAATAAACCTGATTCATCTTGTCTTGATGAATTCTGGTAGTTTCAGATGAAATAGCATGCAGTATTGACACAATTCATTAGAAAGTCCTGTAGAATAAAGAGTTCTGGTTACAAAATGCCTATATTCATCAGTAAGGAAAAGTCATTGCATAAGAATAATTTAAATGTATCATTATGCAGCTCAATATATTATGGTCACAAATTTAAAATGTATTTGACTTGTTCTTGGAGATGCTTAAATTTCAGATTAATTTTGATCATACTGAAATTCAAATGCAAGAAAAATATATTACTGGGAACTGAAAACCTAAGGTAAAAGGAAAATGACTAGTAGAAACCTCAAAATGTTAAAAACTCTTTTTTATCACAGCAGAAATTAAGAAGTGTTGTAGCCAGAGTTGTAAGGACAAAGGCAGGGGGTAACTTAGTGCTAGAGTGTGCTTATGTAGCAAGTGTGAAGCCATGGGATCCATTCCCAGCAACACACACACACACACACACACACACACACACACACACACACACACACACAGAGACAGACAGACAGACAAACAGACAAAGACAGAGAGAAAGAGAGAGACAGACAGACAGACAGATGGACAGAGAGACAGAGATAGTGACAGACACACACCAGCAAAACACACACACACACACACACACACACACACACACACACACACACATACACACAAACCCCCTCACCCCCACAAATGTATATTTTATTACAATGTAATATTACTTTATTGTAAATAAACTTTCAATTGTGCTCAATGTGGCTTGGGATTCAGTGTCTTTTCCCCCTCTTGGTCAAAGGGGCTGCTACAGAAGCTCTGCATCCCACAAGGCTCTGTGGCTCCTCGGTTGCGTTGGTAGCAGAGCAGTGCTTCTCAGACTTGAGTGTGGATCTGAATCCTTCCGCTGTTACAATGTATTCTTTGAGGATGCTATTACAATGTTTCCTTTGAGGATACTGTTACAATGTACCCTCTGGAATTCTGCTTTGTGCCACTTTCATTGTTGTGAGACACGATCTCATGTGTCAGGGAATGACCTTGGAATCTGGATCCCTCTGCCTCCATTTCCCATGTGCCAGGATTACCCAGCATGCATCAACATGCTTGGCTTTGGAATTCTGTATTTTTTTTTTAAACAAACTCCCAGGTAATGCTAGCATTTTTGAGAATCAAAGATATAAAACAATGGTTCTTACTTGGTCGTGCTTCAAACCATTGGTGGTGGGTCCCGGCCCTGAGGGTTTAGATCTTTTCTCACAAGGTCTTAATGGGTCTCTTTAGCTATGTTTTTCTCGTTTCTTGACACAGATCGGGAAAGAACTCTCATATTACTGTTGGTGGGAGTGCAAAATTATTTGGCCATTTGGAAGCTCGATTTGGTAATATCATACCATAAACAAAAAGAAAAGAAGCCAACTGACTGGCCAGTCTGGGAAATGCAGACCTGGGGTCACAGGGCAAGGTATGGGAGAATGGGCTTGGGCTGGGAGACAACAGGTAGATGATTGGTACAAGATGCATTCTCTATGGTTCAGCGGCCCCACTCCTGGGACTGACCCTCCCCCTCTCTTTCTCCCTTCTTCCCTTTCTCTCTCCCTCTCTCCCTTTCTTCCTTCCTTCCATCCTTTCTTCTTTCTTTGTGTATGATGTGTGTGTGTGTGTATAATGTGTGTGTGTGTGTATGACGTGTGTGTGTGTATGATGTATGTGTATATGATGTGTGTGTGTATGATGTGTGTGTGTATGATGTATGTGTATATGACGTGTGTGTATGATGTGTGTGTGTGTATGGTGTGTGTGTGTATGATGTGTATGTGTGTATTATGGGTGTGTGTATGATGTGTGTGTGTATGATGTATGTGTATATGACGTGTGTGTATGATGTGTGTGTGTGTGTGTGTGTATGGTGTGTGTGTGTATGATGTGTGTGTATATGATGTGTGTGTGTGTATGATGGGTGTGTGTATGATGGGTGTGTGTGTGTATGATGTGTGTCTGGTGGTGGTGAGGTGTTCATGTATGTAGTGTCTCAGTGCAAGTGTTCTCTTGCTGTGATGTATATCAGAGGACCACCTTGGATGTCAATCCTCTCCTACCTTGTTTGAGGTAGGGTCGCATGTTCACTGCTGTGTATAAGAAGCAGACTAGCTCCCCAGGAGCTTCCTGGGGGTTCTTCTGTCTCTTGTTGTAGGATTTGGGATGACAGATGTGTGCTAGCTTTATATGGGTTCTCAGGATCCAAACTCAAGTCCTCACCTTTGTGAGGTAAGCCCTTTACCCACAGAGTCAGCTTCCCAGACTCACTTCTGTGAATTTGTCCTAGAACCATCACATGAGTCAAGATTATATGTAACGTTGTTTCATTTACTTATCACTTGTAGTAGGGAAGTTGCAGCAGACTACATGTCTATGAATTGATGATACAGATTATGGACCATTTTCCCAAAGGAATAACAATAGCTAGTTAAGTAATAACTACATACTAGGCATTGTTCCATATTATTTGTAAGAGTTGCATAATTCAGTCTTTACACTCGTATTTCCCACTTGTAGATAGTAGGATTTGTATATTGACATGGGAAAATATCCAAGGATATAAGCTTAAGTAGCAGTATACTACATGTGATATGTTAAGCATCATCATGCAATACACTAATGAAGGAGCAAAGAATTTTGCTCCTAGGTGCACTCCTAATAGATAACAGTGGCTCTAGATTTGAAATGGCATGACATTCAGAGAAGCTGTCCTCACACAACTTGGTTAACTGCTAACAGTTCTAGAAGAAGACAAAGAAAAATGCTTAGGTCGATTGGTGTTTTGGAGCATCCTATCGATCAACGGGCGAGGAGAGTAGTCATTCTGAGTGATCTCTCACACTAAAGACAGTGTGCGGAGCTGACCCATAAATCTCCTTCGTCACATTTCTCCGAGGACACCCACTAGGGAGAGACACCCTGGAGCGATTTTTCCAGGTCTCTCAGTTCATCGGGTACTACACTGTTCAATCTTTGTATCTGAGTGGCTCCAAACTGCGGGTCTGTAGCAAGAGATTTTTATCTTAATATACACATACCTTTCCCAACATTTTATTATAGGGATTATCAAACATACAGAAAAGATTCCCAAAAAATTACACAGAACACTCAGACGCTGTCATCTACATGCTATGGTTAAAATTTCTCTAGGACCCATTGATCCACCTCAAGGTAAAACAAATGTCATAATAAGTTGCTGACATGGCAGAGTTTCCCCTGAATAGGTCAATTATGCACATAAATAACCTATTGTCTAATGTTTTCATTTTTTTCCTCTTTCCTTCTGGTAATTTTTTTTGCACACATAGAAGTGTGCGAATATTCAGCATGCAATTCGGTGAGCTCTGATTAATGCTGTACCTGTGTGACTCAAGCTTCTGCCAAGAGAGAAAATTATCATCACTGGGAGGACCCTTGTGCCTCTGGCCCATAGTCTCTCACTTCCATATCAGTTCCTTCCAGGTAACCACTATTTCGTTGGCCCTACCCAAACCCAACCGTAGATACCCATTGGTGAATGTCCTATCTATGGAATGAGTCAAATGTCTGTTGCATAGAGTTTTCTTCACACAGTGTGTTTTTGCGATTCTCTTTTTATAAATTCTTTGCTCTTATTATTATTTGGTAGCATTGTGTTGTATAAATATAGTGCAGTTTATTTCTGATGGAAGACCTGTTTCTGATCTTCAGTGTCTATGGGTGAAGTGTTTCTGATAACGCTTCTATTTTGTGTACATACAATTTATTTTTTCCTGGGAAAACAACCAAGGAGTGGAATTCCTGGGTCATAGGGTCATGTTTAGTTTTATAATACTGCCAGGTCATTTTACATTCCCATGAGCAGGGTCTGAGTGATGCTCTTCTTCCACATCCCTTTGAATGTGTTGGGTGTTAACGTTAGCTGTGTTCCTAGACGTGTCATGGAATCTCCCTGAATGTGTGTCAGCATATATACATAGACGCATACACATTTTATATAAGAGATTTCCTTTAATTCATCTTGAAATCATTTAGAAATTTCTGGAACGTAAACACTTGCTCATCTGTCCACCAGACTCATCAGTCATTAATATTTGGTTGTATCTGCTGCCGACCGCCCATTGTCTCCCTATTTATGGCTCCAAATGGTGTGTTTTTTTTTTTTCTGATCTGTTTGAGTGGGAGCTGGAAACATGATGACATCTCCCCCACCACATGCTATGATGTATTTTTCCCCAGACAAGTTCCCTTTCCTTCAGCACCAACATGTGGATCTCCAAACCTGACTATCAGATGTGGTGTATGGAGCCAGTTCACTGGCTACCTTCGGTTCTCACCAAGAATCATCCAAATTCCTTTCTCCTCTGGGCTCCAGGCCTCAGTCCAAGAACATACAGTGCTTTGGTTGACATGACTCCTCAGATTTCATCACACACCCTCAGCTACTCTCTCCATCCCTGTTTTTCCTGTGCTTGGCAGTTAGTTGCATATTCTACTTGGTGACCTCTGATCCAGGCTTATTTTTTTTCTTTCTTTTTCCTTTTTGTCCTTCCTTCCTTCCTTCCTTCCTTCCTTCCTTCCTTCCTTCCTTCCTTCCTTCCTTCCTTCCTTCCTTCCTCCCTCCCTCCCTTCCTCTTTCTTTCTTTCTTTCTTTCTTTCTTTCTTTCTTTCTTTCTTTCTTTCTTTCTTTCTTTCTTTCTTTCATTTTTGACATGATTTCTCTATGTAGTCCTGGCTGTCCTGGAACTTGCTCTGTAGACCAGTCTGTCCTGGAACTCAGAGATCTACCTGCCTCTACCTCCCAAGTGCTGGGATTAAAGGCATGCACCACCACCACCCCAGCTTATTTTCTTATGACCAGACCAAGAGTTTGCATTCTTGGCCATAACTCTACAGACATGCTCTCTACATAGAGCCTCACATCTGGAGGCTCATGCTGACGCTTTCAGGGCCTTTCTGCCTTAAATGCAACATTTTCTCTGCTGCAACTGATTAGTGTTTGTGGGGGCATAGTTGGAGGCAAACCCCCTGTTTCTTCTCAAATTCTCAAGTACTGGCTTCAGCATCCACAGACAGAATCAACCACTGTGGTGGTTTGAGAGAAAATGGCCCCCAAAAGGGAGTGGCACTATTAGGCATGGCCTTGTTGAAGTGGGTGTGGCCTTGTTGGAGGAAGTGTGTCACTGTGGGGGCTGACTTTGAGGTCTCTTTTGCTCAAGCTTCGTTCAGTGTGACTTTCAGTCAACTTTCTGTTGCCTGCAAGATGTAGGACTCTCAGCTACTTCTCCAGCACATGTCTGCCTTGCCATGTCCTACCATGATGGTAATGGACTGAACCTCTGGTCTGTAAGCAAGCCACCCCAATTAATGTTGTCCTTTATAAGAGTTGTCATGGTCATGGTGTCTCTTCACAGCATTAGAAACCCTAACGAAGATAGACATCTTTATGTTGTTTGATAAATGAAGAGTGTCTGTTCCCATTACATCTTCTGTTTTTATTAGTTGGTACTGTGACATAAATGAGAGCTTCTCCTTCTCCTTCAGTGATTCATTCACTTATTTGTATTAACATAGATAGACATATGGAGTCCGAGTTTAGTCAAAGATTGCAACTCATCACTACCATTATTTTTGATGTCTTTCAAGCTGAAGTCTCTGCCTTGTTGATGTGTCCTCATTATCTAGTGGTTTGCTTCCTTCCTTCTAGGCATAAGATGTTTCAGGGTTCAATTTGTACATTCCCTGTTCCAGCTCCTGAGTAAGTCATTTGCCCCAAGAGTTTCTACTTCCTATCAATAAAGGATAGCATTTAGAAATCAAAATCTGGATTCTCAATGTGCTGTTATTAGGTCCAAGCAGTTTCATTTCATTTATATAAGGAATACAGATACACGCACACACACCTATAACTATTAATACACACACACACACACACACACACACACACACACACACACACACACA